>CM030853.1:172500-445817 GCA_018105865.1 Metaphire vulgaris
ACCTTGACCTTCAGAGGCGGAAACATTCGTCTACAAAGAACACAGAGAAACTCAAAGGAACACAGAGGAACTCAAAGGAACACAGAGGAACTCAAAGGAACACAGAAGACATCACACGACCGCCCAACGCATGAGTTTTTCAGCTGAAGCTAATAGCTTCCAGAGAATCCTGCATTCAAAATTCTCTTAACTCTAAAATTCCAAAGACAGTCAGAACTTTAATTGTGCTGGTATATTGGAGAATGCCTGCCTCCCTCTATAGCCATCATAGCCATGTATCTGGGGTGCATATTATAGAGGCCGCTACAGTAAATAGAGGCCTTCGCATGCATTTCAATGGCCGGTCCTTCGGTCCACAGATCTTGCGTTTTAAACTGAAGATCGAAGAAGACGCTCTAATTGTCTGCTGACGTCATTTAAAGCCAATCAACAAGTGTTGAAATTTGAGAATATGACGTCAATTGCAGGATCTTCATCGTGTCGTGTGACAAGTGACTTCCATCGACACAATTCTAAGTGGAAATTGAAACCCGAAGCATCAAGTGTATATACAATTGGCGGCTAAACACTGGTTCCACAGTCGTCGTATCAATGGTCTGCACAGAAGAACCGAAGAGATCGTCGTTCGGGGAACCAGTGCATCTGGGTCGTCGTCACTCCATGACTGTCGCGTGACCAGAAGTGACGTCGTGGCATTGTGACGACGGCGATCGTCACGCTTCAGTGCCTGTCATCAGGTGACGTTGACGTCGAAGCACAATGCGACGCAGACGCCGCTGTCACGTGACGCGTCACCTCGACGTCATCAATGAACAGCCATCGATCGGTTAACGCATTATAAGGTTAAAACAATGACAATAAGCATTTAAGCCAATACGTCACCAACTCCCCCTCCTTACGTCCAAAGCGACATATATAGCCTACGTCTTATAAGCACCTGTACCGGTATATAAGTTCTCAATGAGACAGGAACATTTACCTATTTCAAAAGACAAAATGGCCGACATTATTCACTGTATATATCGCATATTGCATGTGTATACAGAGCAGAGGTTCTCGACCTTTTCGTCCGAGCGTATACTCACATCACGAGACGTCTAAAAGTTCTAAAATTCAGCAGATGTACGTCACCCACATTCTGTTTCAGTATTTTCGCCAAAACAAGTATAATTAATGGATTAATGATTAATGCGACGATATATATATATATATATATATATATATATATATATAGAGAGAGAGAGAGAGAGAGAGAGAGAGAGAGAGAGAGAGAGAGAGAGTTAATCCATTACGCATAAGTGACGTTGTTGCCGAATGTTTTTGCATGGTTAAAGACCTCGGCATGCATGTGATGAGGTCTCGGATTTGAACCTCAGTCGTTTCACTTGAGCATTAATCCAAACTTAGAATAAGAGAAAGAAGAGAAGAAGAAGATGAAGAAGAAGAAGAAGAAGAAGAAGATGAAGAAGAAGAAGAAGAAGGAAGAAAGGAGGAGGAGGAGTAGGAGAAGAAGAATGATGGAACGCCTTCTTCTTGTATATTCTTAACGGTTCTGTTTTAAAGTTTTTCTTATTAAACGCTAAGTTAATATTATCTCTCATTTCCTTCGCTAATCTTCAGGCCCTATATAACAATTCCTCTGCAGAGGAGTATATATATATATATATACAGTATATATATATATATATATATATATATATATATATATATATATATATATATATAAAGCTTGGGGTTAATGGGTACAGTAAACCCCGCTATATTAAACATCGTTAACACAGCAATTACGCCAATCTGCTTAAGAGCGACTTCTAAAAGTTCTAAAATTCAGCAGATATTCGTCACCCACATTCTGTTTCAGTATTTTCGCCAAAACAAGTATAAGGCCTTTATCTTTTTCCCTCATCTGCGGTGCAAATGCGGGGTGTGGTGGGGATGGGGGTGGGGTGGGATGCGAGGAGCGAGGGAAAGGCACAAAGCGCGTCATTGCCTTATAGACCTTTGATGTTCGCGAGACTAATAAATAAATATTAGCCTAAAGAGCGATTTCGAAGGACCCAGTCTGCTAGGAGCCAGGCGTAGACTACACAAGCACTGTACAAAAATCCCACTGTGTGCACTCTCATGAATATTCACAAACTAAGTTAATGCAACCTCGCCAACACACAAACACACACACACACACACACACACACAGAGAAAACCATCGTGAATATTCAGAACGGCGTTCATCCTTTTAATATATAATTATCCTATTTTTCTGGCAAAGAATTCATTATAAATATATAATATAATATGCACTTGATTAAACACATACAGGCAGTGTTTATTCTAGTCACCTTGACATGGGGGTGGAGTTTGAAATGTTGGGGGAGGGAGAAAGTTTGTCTGCCCAAAAACCTTGACGAGCAAAAAAGGTCATCACATCCTTCCTTATCTTTCTTCCCCTTCTTCTCCACATGTTCTAATGCTCTTCTGAATATGGTCAAATAAATGGTCGAATAAACACTGCATACAGGTATATATATATATATATATATATATATATATATATATATATATATATATATATATATACATACAGTATATATATACAGTATATATACAGTATATATACAGTGTCAATATATTGCATATTAGAGGTTATTTTCCGCAGCTGTTTTCCTGTTTTCTTCAACTGAAATAACATATTCAACCGCTGCAATTGAAACTTTTATAGCGCATTTATGCTTAAAAGTGAAGGAGGTTGAGGCGGCGACCGCGGTGCAACCTGTTACGGGCGCCTCCGTCTATGCCGCTGCTGGTCCCCACACACTTCGGTCGACACGGGAGACACGCGCGGACGTCAAGGACAGCCTTCCTACTTCTGCACTCAACAACTCACTCGGGCTGAAAAGGTCTTCGGGTGCTTAATGAACATTTATGCAAATCCGTTGTTATGACGACCACCAATTACACAGAAGAGGATTCGTCCGTTTGAAAAGAAGCGATTCCTGTGATATCGAATTAGAGGAGTCAAATTTTTAATGATATTGTTGATGCCATATCGAATGATCGAGTAGCTCTCCTCTGCCTTCTGGACCTATCGGCAGCCTTCGATACTGTCGATCACGAGATCATGGTCCGACGACTGGAGCTTTCTTACGGCATCAAGGGAGGAACCCTCAAGTGGCTGCAAGACTACCTAACCGATCGCACGCAGTCGGTATGGTGGAACGGGGTCATGTCCTCACCGCGTCCTGTTCTCAGTGGCGTGCCGCAGGGGTCTGTGCTAGGCCCGCTCCTGTTTATTCTGTATGTCGCAGACATCGGACGGATTGTCGAGGAGTGCGGGCTAGACCCTCATGCTTACGCAGATGATGTACAGATCCTCGCCTCTTGCCCTGCCAAAGACATGGAACAACTACGTGACCGCGTCACAGCGTGCATAGCCAAAATCAAACTCTGGACCGAGGCAAATCGTCTGGCTCTCAATCCCGCCAAGACGGAAGTTCTCTGGATTACCACCCCAAGGAAGACGCATCTAATTAGCCATGCGCCGTTCGTCATCGATCAGATCCCTATTGTCCCGTCGGCCGAGGTCCGCCTTCTCGGAGTTCTATTAGACGCGTCGCTGTCACTCCGGAACCACATCGGCATCGTCGCTCGCAATTCCTTCTACCAGCTCCGGCGGATTAGAGCGATAAGAAGACACATACCTGCGTCTGTTGCGACCCAGCTCGTGCGGGCACTGGTGCTTACGAGAATAGACTATTGTAATAGTATACTACTCGGAACGCCAGACTATCAGCTCAATCGTCTGCAGATGGTCTTGAACGCTTCCGCCCGAGTGATCTTTCAGACCAGGTGGTGTGAGCACGTCACTCCCCAACTTCGGGACAACAACTTCGACTACACTGGCTACGCATTCCGGAACGGGTAATCTACAAGAGGTGCTGGTTCACGTTCAGAGCACTCTACGACCCGTTCTGCCCAGACTATCTATCGGTGCTTCTTCGAAAGCCTCCATCCATAGAAGGTCGCTTGCGGCTCAGATCCTCCAGTCGGGTCCGACTGATGGTGCCTCCTCCTCGAAAACAGCCAAACTGGGGGAGCGTTCTGTTACTCGAGGAAACCTGCTCTCTGGAACGCGTTATCAGACAGTGTCACCAACGCGACCAACTTGGAAACATTCGCTAAAAAACTAAAAACGCACTTGTTCGGACACTCTTTTAATTTAATGTAAAGCACTCTTGACTCTAGCCCGCTAGTACAATAGCGCTATATAAATTAGCCTATAACTAACTAACTAACTAACTAAATGCATGATCAGAATTAGGACTGAAATTCCGGACAATTCTTGGTAAATAGGAAAATCCGCTTTGACCGCTTATGGCGCTGATTTAATATACGAAGGTTTTAAACAACAGAGATAAAGTTAATACACAGAAGTCAGAAGACCTATTCAGAGCAAAAAACATCCTATTCAAATACATTGATATAGGCCCTATAGCCTAGCCTATGGATAC
This sequence comes from Metaphire vulgaris, assembly GCA_018105865.1. NCBI lineage: Eukaryota > Metazoa > Annelida > Clitellata > Crassiclitellata > Megascolecidae > Metaphire > Metaphire vulgaris. The sequence continues at coordinate 177,009 of CM030853.1, forward strand.
GAAATAGCCAAATGATAGATTCTTGAAAGACTTGTGCCTTTTCAACGATGCCTGATTGGAGTCGTCTAAACCAGTTGCTGTCCATAAGTCAAATCATGCAGAAGGTAACAGAATTTCTAAACAGCTGATCTCCAGTCAATCAGTTCATATAAATCGCGCCATTTCTTAAATTATATAGCGCCTGCTCTGGATGTGAACTGCTACATTGGACGTGACACACTTTGGTGGACACGGATTTTCGATGTTGTGGGTCTGTTGGGGGCGAACACCCGGCGGGGGGGTCTGAAAATCTGGATTCACCCAATGACCGCACTGTTTATCAAACGCTGGGTATGCTGGACCCTACAGGCGCTATATAGGCCTAAGCGACTGACTTTATGTTCATAATAAACCCATAAAACCGGGTGTATAACTGTACAATGTACAATTGTACATGCTGAACGACAGCTGTCGTCATCACCTGCTTCAACCTCTCCATTCGACGTCCAAATGTTGCGCCAAACGAAGGACGCTATACTAAAATCAAACTCAAACACCATGCAATCATTTGCTCTCGCAATTAGTCCTGATCACCTATTTATATAGCGCCACTTGTTGCATATATACAACTCTTATTCAACAATATATGACACAAAATTAGAATATAGAAGCATATTAAGTGACTTATGTAGCGCACATTTTCCTGGACGCATTCAGTGTTGGTGGGTGGGGGGATCACACGCTGAGCAAGGATAAGAAGAAGATAGAACTGTCAATTGCCTGGTCAAATGAGAAGAGACGAGAAGAAGAAGGTCACGTGATCAGAGCAGACGATAAAAGGGGACGCAAAGACTGTTTTCAAAGTGCCTCAAACGCGTCAGAGCAGCGGTTCCCAAACTGTGGTCCGCGGACCGGAGGGGGTCCGCGGAGAATATGGCGGGGGTCCGCGAGAGCCTCCCAAAATATTTAGTAGCACTTCATAGTTTTAGCATTAGCAGTCTGTGTTCTCAAATTCTGTGCGTCGGTCGAATCACCAATAACAGTTATAATTAATATAAATCATAAGATGTAATTTACTGAAGCCACACAATAATATCTAGATACATATTAATAGTATATATATATATATATATATATATATATATATATATATATATATATATATATACAGGCCTACACCGCCAGCCGGAGTATAATATTAGCGGTGAAAGGAAGAAACCAAGGAGGCCTCGCGAGTCGCGAGCATAGGCCTATAGGCGGATTTTATTAAAGGCTAGGGTAGGCTTAAGCCTATCCAACTAATCCCACCAAAACAAAATAAGTTGTCGCGTGCTGAATGGCACCCCCAGACCCCCATTCTAGCCTACCCAAATATTAAACTCTAAATCCGCCACTGGTCGCGAGAGGGCCCGCCAGACGACATCAGTTTATTTTATTGAAAGACCTTATTGAGAATGCTATTTATAATAGATTCTGTTTCATTAAAGAAATATTTCGCTCCACGCTGATGCTTAGTCAGTTACCAGCCGTCTGGCCTCGGAGAAATAAAGAAGAAATCAAAGGCGTCCCAGTACTTGACTACTTTCTTTTCATATATTTCTGACACACAAATTCCCCTGGCCGCCACCAGACCACCTAGAGCTGCATTTATCAATCATAAGCAAAGACCACCAGACCTCAGCAACCATCAGAAATAATAGTCAAGTACACAGCAAAACACACTATTCAGAGTTGTAGAGTTTAGGCCGTAATGGCTAACAGAAGAATTGAGAAAATTAAAAAAAAACAGTAAAGAACACGTCAAAAACACAAATACATTGTGAAATCCTCGTATGACTTTAGTCTCTTAGACATATTAAAAATAAGTAAATAAAAATGAAAACGAAGTACATGTAGATCGAGACTTTCGTTGAAATTGACCTGCCTGCGTGCGTTTGTCAAAATACAATAAAGAATTGACAGTTTGTGCAAAACGAAAGCACATCCATCTCATTAATAGTAATTATATTTAAGAGAATTTGACGAAGTGGCTGATTCTGGAAAAAATAAGCGTGTTCAATTTATCTGTAAAGTAATAACGTTTATTCAGTGTTTAATTGCAGGCCTATATTAGGGCCTATGGTTGTTCGCATCGTAGCATGTCGTCTTAGGGAAAGTGTTGGTGTTGTGGGAATAGTCTGTCCGTTATTATTATTTTTTAAATATTAACTGTAACATTTACTTGTTAAATAATGTGGTCCGCGAGCTAAGCTGGGAACAAAGTATAGAGGTCCGCAATCCAAAAAGTTTGGGAACCTCTGGGTCAGAGGACCTTCAAGTGAAAGAGTTCTACGGGAGACGTCAACGCCCTCCCCACCCTCAGTCCATCCAGCCCTCAGTTGACTTTAACACATTAAGACTATTCTTCACTAACCATTGGTTCATTCTATTGTAAAAGAAACACTGCAGTGACCGTCTATACTAGGTATATATATAGGCTTATGTCTGCACTGCAACATACCCCCTCATCATCACTGATTAACCCCTTAACTGGGGATCCCGGATATATCCGTCCATTTTACATTGAGTTACAGTTAAATACACGGTTAAGGGGTTAAACAATGCCGCCGCCTCTCTTACCTCCCGGATTTTGTGATGACCATTTCCGTTCCGATTTCGTGGAATTGTTGCCAGAGTTCCAGGTGGTCGAGTTCCATCTTCGGCTCCTCTTCCACGCTTCCCTTCGCCACTCCTTCTAACCCCGGGTAATGACAGGTCATGACCCCGTGCATGGCAGCATCAGCGACCGGCGACCTCCTGTGGTCGGGCGGAGGGATGGAAACGAGACGAAGGGCAGACGGATGGTGAGGAGGAGGAGGAGGAGGAAGAGGAGGGGGCGGGTGAAACGATTCCAATCCTCCAAATCCTCTCTCAGAATATATTCCATAGGGTAAATCAGTCCTCAGAAGATGATGGAAAAGGGAAGGGTTCAAAGTGGCCGACATGTCTGATGATGACGACGACGACGACGACGACGACGACGACGACGACGACAAAGAGAACTCGTTCCTCAATCGATCGTATATCATTCTAGTCTAAACCGAGTTCCCTTCGCCAAAACTCAAAAGCCCCGCTGAGGAGGGAAACGGGGAAAAGGGGAATTCTTTCTTTCCAGTCTCCAACAACGAGACCCAAGCGAAGATACGACGAGTCTCTCTCTCTCTCTCTCTCTCTCTCTCTCTCTCTCTCTCTCTCTCTCTCTCTCTCTCTCTCTCTCTCTCTCTCGTACTCGCTGTGGCTGTGGCTGTTCAGTCGAACGGTGTCCATGCGATGCTCTGGATCTCATGCAGCGGTTTCCTGGTGTGTCGATCGTAGACTGTGTACACTTGGCGTTTGCCTCACCACACAGTCGAAGGGGCGCTGAGGCGGCGGCGGCGGCGGCGGCGGCGGCGGCGGCGGCGGCGGCGGCGGCGGCGGCGGCGGCGGAGTAGACTGACGGGGCCCGTGATGCCTCTATCTTCGACCGTCGTCCGCCATTTTATCCGAACGACGGTTGACGAAATCAGCGATCGCAGGAGACGTCGATAGGTGAGGCTCCAGACATCCTGGCACCTGTCCTCGCATCACCTGACCCGCCTGTCACCGCCGCCCATCGCTCTCCCATTGGTCCGGCGCCTGCACTGACCACGCCCTCTCCGGGTGATTGACAGTCTGTCGGGTTTCGCTTAGAAAGACCGTTTCCTGTATGGAAGCGATTCATTAGTAATGAGAACGAAGTGTCTCGATCGATCGACGCTCTGTTGGTGACGGACTGATCGCTGGAGGAGCCACTGTCGATCCTTAATCTCTTCATCCAACCAGGCCAGAGGAGAAAATCTTATGCAATGGGAGAGAGAGAGAGAGAGAGAGAGAGAGAGAGAGAGGGGGGGGGGTGTTTGAAAATAGCAACAGTTGTTGACGGAAATGCTGAATTTGAATGTTTTGGTGTTCAGTAATTCCGATCAAAGACTTCATTGTGTGATGTTAATTTGCGCTGGTTATTTACTAACTTATTTATTTACTAACTTATTTATTTACTAACTTATTTATTTATTAACTTATTTATTAACTTATTTATTTATTAACTTATTTAATAAATAGTTTATTAACTTATTTATTTATTACCATCGATTCAATGTAAGATGTCTTCAGATTCTGTGATCGTTGTGAGGTCATTTGCAGCATCTTCTGTCATCCTCGGAGACGCTGAGTGCCTTCGGTAACATTTGGCACTCACTGAGTCACTGTCCTTTGAAGTCACGTAAATTGTTGCCACTTCTGCTAATTAAAGTGTCCTCTTAGACGCCACTTTCAATATTTGCCAAGTTCCTAATTTTATCATTCTAGGCACGTGACCCACCTGACCTCTGACCTCTTGTGCGGCCGGCCAATGGACGTCGTCTTCTCTTCTTTTGCGTCCTTGAGTAACGTCTTCCATTGATCCGGTCATTTCCTCTTCCAGTATATATATATATATATATATATATATATATATATATATATATATATATATATATATATAGAGAGAGAGAGAGAGAGAGAGAGAGAGAGAGAGAGAGAGAGAGATACTATACTTCATAGACGTCAATCCCATTCATGAGGATTCTTGGGTCCGGACCGCCGCAAAAATTTGGTTGTGAGGGTCCAAACGAAGCTCACCCTTTCTCTATAGTCTTATACATCCTCATGGTGCAGTTTACACCTTCGAAATCCCAGCTTTGGGTTTACGGCACGGGATGGGCGTCGCCGTCGTCTAATCACGTGACACCTGACGAAGGCGGCGGCGGCGGCGGCGGCGCCATTCTGCACCCGGTGCGAAATGACAGTTGCATTGTGAGAAGCGACTGAATGGCCAAGTGTCGCCTGGTCTCGGTTCTTAACACTTGACGATAAATTCGATCGACTTCGAAAGAACAGAAATAAAGAACAAGACAAGCGACAACAGAAGAAGCCTGTAGCTGACACCCCCCTCCCTCTGCACAGCCTATCCCTCGCTGGCGCCATTGCGTAGGGTGGTGCTTCCCCTTCCCCCCTTTCCCCTTTCCCCGAGTCTACGCCGAAAAAAGCAACGACGACGACGACGACGTCACAGAAGAGGCGCATTTGGCGTCATTCGTTTCGATCGAAGCGAGATTTCTTCTAATTGGCAAAATACAATTCCACAACGGAACAAGTCTTAACGATTATTTCAATGTATACGTCGAACAAAGGCGCTATACAAATGGAGTAAACATTTACAGAAGAGAAGTGTTCTGTTGTCTTACTCTGCCGTCAGCATTTTCTTTTAACCTGCCACTGACAGTCGTCTAATGCTTGTTAATTGTCACGCGAGGGAGTTAACACAATTTAAAACGAAATCGATGATTATTTTTCTCAACAGAGGATTCAGATCTGATAAAATTTCACAAAAAGACGACTGAGACATTGACCAAGACCAATCATCGGGTGTTCATTCGACCCCCACTCCCCACCTCCACCCCCCCGCCCCTCCACCGTCGCCACTGATTTATGTCAGAAGTTTAAGAAGGAATCGGTTTTTAAGGAATATTTGAAACAAGGTGTACATCTCCAAGCACAGTCGCGTCCAGTGTCAATGTCTACGTACTTACTTTTCTCCTATTACCACTCCTAGCATGATATGCTCTGTGGACGCTGTTTTATTTGCAGAAGCCAACTGTTTGCTTTGCTCCACTGACTCCGGGGGAGGGGGCAGAGGGCGGGGGATGGGCCAGGAGGCGCCCGGGCAGTCTGTCGCTAGAGGGCGACGATGACGCTGACAATGGACGGCGCCTCTTGAAATCCAATCTCTTCGTCGTTTCTTTTGTCGAATCGTTTGTCCGGCGTCGTCTCGGTGGCGCCGTCTCTCTCTCTGTCGCCTGCTGCCCCTCTCCCTCTCTCCCTCTCTCTCCCTCTCTCCCTCTCCTCCCCCGCGGGGGCGGCGGCGGCCGACGATGACGCCTCGTGCGATGGGTAGGAGCAGCGGACGGACGGAGCATGATGGTCGAAGCCATGGACCCCGTCGTTCCCTCCTCCTTTTACGAAACTTCCAATTTCTAACGACATATAATGTGTCCGCGATAACTAATCAATCTTTGGCGTAATTTCAATACCGACCGCCAGGGTCCTGTATCAACTGAAATGATCCCGCAACAATCTTATGACGTCATCACCACAGGAGAGAGAGAGGGAGAGGGAGAGGGAGAGGGAGTAGGCGATGAGTTTGTGAGATGATGGAAGCAGTTGTTGTCTTAACCATTGATCTGACTTCGATTAAAAGCAACAGAACATCAAACAGACCAAGATTCAAACTATTTCTTCTATTGCAGATTTCGACATGGATTGCATATATATATATATATATATATATATATATATATATATATATATATATATATTGCATATATATCCATCCATATATATATATATATATCCATCCATCCGCCTTCCCATCCATCCATCTGTCTTGGATTTCGATGCCAATCTGCCGTTCTTGTGGAGACCGTCTCCTCGGTGTCTGAACGGCGGACGAAGTCTTATCTACTGTCGTCTGCACTTTCACCGATAGTAATCACAGGGGAAGAGGAGGAGGAGGAGGAGGAGGAGGAGGAGGAGGAGGAGGAGGAGGAGGATGAAACGGAGGAGTATAGGAGGATGTGAGCTAAAAAAGCAAAAGAGACTCGACCCTGAGCCACACGACGTCCCCTCCTCCTCCTCCTCCTCCTCCTCAGCAATTAGTCTTCTTCTTCTTCTTCTTCTTCTTCTTCTTCTTCTTCTTCTTCTCCTTCTTCTTCTTCTTCTTCTTCTTCTTCTTCGTGAAGCGGACGGAGCCGAGGACGAAGGTCGCCCTGTCGAGCAACTGATGGACACACAATTCGCCATTTCACTCCTTCAGAGTAATTCCCATTCGGCGCTCCTGGCTCTTATCTGCGTCTCTAGACGTTTCCAAGGCGTCAGAAGAAGTCATGCTCAGCGTCAAGCATTAACCGACGCATGTCATGGATGTCAGCAAAGAGCCAAAGGTCATTCGGTGCAACTGAACTTTTTCTATTCCTGTATTAAAAGTTAAGTTCGTTGATAAACTTTCACCTTTTCTCAAACATTCCACGGACTCATTTCTCTACTCTAGGCCTCTGTTCTCACATGGATAGGCCTCTGTCCTCACGTGGATAGGCCTCTGTCCTCACATGGATAGGCCTCTGTCCTCTAAAGGCCTCAAAACATGTATAGCGTTGAATGTTTTTGAATGTAAATGATAGTTGATTATATAAGTTGTGATGTCACGTGACCTTATGAACCCACTTGAACTGTTTTGTTTCGTGCTCCGAGTCATTCCCTTCTTACCTCGACTGAAGCTGCCTTCCGTTGACGAAAGAAACACATTCCTATATTACCGCTATTCTATATATGTCACTCCCATATATAGTCATCGCTTGAACCAGAAGTACGTTGACGTTGAGAAATCCGTTTCCATCTGACCTTTGTCCAAGTTCATCGCTTTCCCTTAACCCCAATTATCTATACTCTTATCCCCATCCTCTTCCCCTCTTCTTCATCGTCGGCCATGGGATGACCATCACTGAACAACTTACGTTAAACGGTCAAACACAAACACACACAATAAATATGGATACGACAAGAGAGGACAGAGTGGGATGTATATGTCATCCTCCAGATGCTAAAGAGACGAAGCGAACTACCAAAACGAGAGAGAGAGAGAGAGAGAGAGAGAGAGAGAGAGTTTGAAGTCAACGCGTTTAAGTAATCAGTTGTCCTATAGCAGCAGCCTACTGCTCCCCCTCCCCTTCTAGCCTTCTATCCACAACTCCGCTAAGAACTTCCAGATTTCGGCGCTAGAAACCCTGAAACTGACAACCATCACTCAGAAGTCTCTTGACAAATACGGCGGCAGAGAAGCTGCTGCTGCTGCTGCTGCTGATGATGATGATGATGATGATGATGAATCGCCAAGCGCGCCATCTGTTGGACCAGGGTCTCAAAACGATCTGCCACTTTTCGGGTCTTAAAGGCGGAATTCTTCAGTTTTTCAGTTGAATCGTCGTCGTCGTCGTCGTCGTCGTCGTCGTTGTCGTCGTCGTCGTCGTCTATCTCTCTGTACAGCTTCAGCGCTGTGCACCGCCAAACGGCATCCCCTCCCCCTCCCCCTCCGCCGCTGTGAGGAGTGACTGTGACCCACTCTGTCAGTGGCCTCGGAGGCACTGCAAGACACCATCTGTCCTTTGGAAGAAGAAGAAGAAGAAGAAGAAGAAGAAGAAGAAGGGAGTTTAACGGAGGACAACAATTCCCACTCCACTTCCGACCAAGTCTTATGCTCTGAGCGAAATATTGTCTATATACTATACGAGCAACAACAACCGACGATGATGATATTGATGATGATGGTGGTGATGATGATGATGGTGGTGGTGGTGGTGATGATGATGAAGGAATGGAGAAAAGATGAGAATCAAGGGTCGGCGTATGTGAACGATGCGCAGCATGGGAAAGTAACAACGGAGGGAAGGGGGAGTGGGAGGCGTAGAGGGAAGGAAGGAGCCCAGAGGCGAGAGATCGAGGACAGGTGGTAGAGAGAGAGAGAGAGAGGTAAAGATGGAAGAGGCTGGGGTGGGGAGGAAGGAAGCAGGCTCCTCTGATGTCAGATAGAATGTTAAATCACGTGATGACAAATTGCCGTCGAAGATGAGTCTTCCGTCTTCCCTCACAGGATTCTTCCATCCTCCGCCCCCTCCCATCCTCCGCCCCCTCCCATCCGCCAAGCTCAAAAGCAGCTGTTGCGATGGATGGTACATAGATTAAGCGATATTTAAGGGAATATTTGGAGTTGGAACATGCTCTCCTGACCTCTAAGTCCCGTCGAAGGAGTCGTCGGCTGCGGTGAATGGGGAGTGGTGGTGGTGGCCATCGCGCGGGACGGGGGCGGGGTAGGCCCTCGACCCGCTCTCGGCGGCGGCGGCGGCGGCGGTGGCAAAGAGCGCAGAATCGTTAAAAGCGGCGATAAGACGCCTTCAAAGCGACTGACAGCCCCTAAAAACATTCGACGAAATGTTTGGAGGCCGAAGAGAGCGAGGAGGAGAGACGAGCCATTCTCCGTCAGCCGCCCTCCGCCCGCCGCCGCCGCCGCCGCCGTCGTCGCTGCATGCACAGCGGAATTCCGTTTCAATTAACTGTTTTGTGGGAAACTGGAGTATCTGTCAGGTCGTCGTCTTTCGAATTCCTCTCGCCAGCCATTCTCTCACTAAACTGTTCGCCAATCAGCCAAAGTCTAAGACTGAATTAATTCGTCGTCTGTTAGACACCGTTTCTTCCGGTCTTTTTCACGATCAAATGACAAATAATTCTTTCAATATTATTGTCGTCTTCATTCGCAGACTGTCTGATCCTGTGTCGGATTTAGAACAAATGAGGCCCTGTACGGCAGTTAACTTACGAGGCCCCTTATTTTGGTCTTGAATGGGGTGGGGGCCTGGTAGGTAACCACACAGCTTCTAAGCCTCTGCGTTCTTGTGGCTTAGTTTTTGTTGGGACGATGGTTGTTGATGGTTATTATTATTATTATTATTATTATTATTATTATTATTATTATTATTATTATTATTATTATTATTATTAGTCTTTTCTCAGAACTTAAAGCAACACACGGTTCGGATAATTGTTTTTATTCGGCTGACATGTTCATTCACCAGATGGACACAAAAAAATTTAAGTGACCTTTTTGGTTTGCCAGTGGTTTTTGAGAGGAAAAAACAAGGTTGACCTCTTTGTTTGCTTGTCAGCGTTTATCGAGAGGAAAAAATACAAGGATATGACCTTTTTTGCTTGTCAAGACTTTTTGGATGACGCAAATGGGGGGGGGGGTCGGCCCGTTGTTACGTAATTTTTAGGGGGTCTGACGTTTTGTTACGTCGCGTTACGTAGGGGGAGGGGGTAAAAAGTGCCAAAATCGCGTTACGTAACTTATGGACGACCCCTTGACTGTACTAGAACGAGGGACATCATGATCATTATCTAAATGAAAGTCTTGCAGAATATCTTGCGGAATGACTAGGAGGGCGATCGAAGGAAGACCGGAAGAGCCGCGTATTAAGATATCTGGTTCATTATAAAACAGGTTTCACAGACATCAAAAACAAGTTTTATAATTATTTCGCTCTATGAGAGAAGCCAATTGAAGGCCTGTTGAATAGAGGGTGTATAGGCCCTAGATATGTAAAAATCTAATCGATTTGAAGAAATTCTCCGTCATAATCCACATTTTCCTCTTGCCCCATCTTCTTTGCTGTAACCTTTAAAAAATAAATTAATACTATCTGCATGTTATGAATATTGAAGATTAAACTGCTTTGATTGGTCGGCGTCATTTTCTGCTGCTCTGTTTTGAGGCGCCTGTATAATTCTATGGTTCTTGTAACAGCTTGTGCACTGTGCAGTAGCCTAATCGCACGATCGAAAAATAAAATCTGTAGCGGCATCGTCATTTCCGGTTTGCGTATTTTTTTCGCAATGATTTCGCAATAAAATCCGATTAAGAGGAAACGGATTTTGATTTGATTTTGAAATAATTGGATTGCGACGATCGTTTCGCTGTAGAATGTCTCTTGAAGCCGATCTATTCGTTCGTAAATCACTCGATTGTGTTATTTCTGCAACGTCTAATCGTCATTCATTCAAACTCTACTGTCGCTTATCTAACGCAAGTATTTGATCATTCAACGGAGAAGATTTATTTTATATCTCGGAGAATAATTATTAGAAACTCGAAAGACAATGAAATTGGTTCACAAAGATATTGATAAACACGGAACGGGGTGAGACTTGTTTTCATCTTTGATCTTAAATCTTTACTGAATGAGCGGTTGCTTTTAAAATTAATTTAATTATTATTACAATTCGAATAGATGAAAGTATGACTAGTTGAAAGTTAACGTGGATTTAATAGAAATATGTTGCTATTATTAACTTTACAGGCGGTTTTTTAAGCACAGGAGAGATTCTTCAAAACTACTTAAAGCCCATAGATTACTGGTATTACTAACGTGTCCTTTTATTTTATTATTTCCTCTTAGCAGACACTTTAATTTATTCACTTATTAGAGTAATTTATTGTGAGGCGGTTGGCAGTGTATGATGCAGTATGACTGATTTGTTTCTGTGTAGCCATGTTGTGCTGGTTCCAGAGGAAGCTGAAGACATGTGGCATGCTTATAACCTGGTGATGGTCGGTGACACAGTCAAATCTACGACCATCAGGTCAGTTATACAGCATTTTCTTGTTCTTTTACTTGTGCAGTTTTTGTAGCTTGTGTAGGATTTTTATACATACAGAGTTGTGATATGTGCTTTTAGTTTTATTCTGATAATAACTGAGTCTTTGAGTGAATCAGTTGGACAAGATTTGTCCACAGTCAATGGTCGACCATTTAGTTGAATCTGATGTGTGTTAACTAATGACTGTAAGTGGAGTTGAAATGTGATGGTTAGCTCTTGAATAATACAATTCAGAACAGAAGAAAGAGTTTGACCAGAGCAGACGCAGAGCACAAGTGCATTCTACGAAGAAGCTTAAAGTAGACCTTTTGCAGATGAGTCACAATTTATGTTAAGGGAATGAGGAGGGCAAGAGGAGGTCAGGGGTAGGTCAAGGGATTTTCAGTTGTGGCTGGTTTTGGGAACTTGCATATGCCAAATTTAATTAGTTTGACCAGTTTTGTTTCTAATTTTGCTCGTGTTTTTTGCACTGAAGGAAAGTTCAGACAGAGTCTTCGACTGGTAGCACAACCAGCAACAAAGTGCGGACGATGCTGACGATTGCGGTCGAGGCCATTGACTTCGACACGCAGGCGTGCGTACTGCGAGTCAAAGGACGCAACATCGAAGAAAATCAATACGTCAAGGTTAGAAGCTCTTTTGTCTGTTTTTACTTCTCTCAAGTCTTAGCAGAGCAAAACAACAATTCAGCAAAGAACTTTCATTTTAAGAACTTAATTTTGTCATTTTCATTGTTCTTAGAATCAGAGGTTTCATGATCATTTTTTAATGTGATCTTTGCTCTGGAAGTTCACATTTCTTTTCAGATGGGTGCCTATCACACGCTGGACTTGGAGCTGAATCGGAAGTTTACTCTTCATAAAGCCGAATGGGACAGCGTGGCTCTCGAAAGAATCGGTCAGTTGCTTATTGACCGTCTGCATGCTTAGGGCATTCCACAGAAACGTCTTGCCTTTTATAGAAACTTGCTCTGCTACCAAATAATAGATTGGACTTTATGTTATTTCTCAAGATCAATTTCAGATCATTAGACGTTTGGTGTAAAGCTGTTGTTCTTGTGCTTCATTCATTCATTCATTCATTCATTCATTCACTTGATGTCTCCTGTTTTGAGTTAGTGATGGAATTGATTTCCGGTTAGTAATTTCAAATGGGGGTGGGAAGTTAGCAGAGTGGTAACAACGTTGGACGATGGAGCAAAAGGTCGCTGGTTCAACTCCCGCAGAAGCCCTAAGGTTGACTCGGCCTTCACTCGCCAGATGGTGATGACAGCTGAGTAGCAGATTAATCTGCAGAATAAACAGGCGCGTCGCATGAGAACACTGGCCCCGTATCATGTAACTTGCACCAGTTGCCTGGCTGAGGGCCTTGGAAACGGAGATCAGTGCTGCCCTATTAGCCTTGAGAATGAGTTGCTGTTGATGGTGAAGTGATTTCTGTTGTAGACCAGGCCTGTGATCCAACACAGAATGCTGACCTGGGTGCTGTTGTGATGCAGGAAGGTCTTGCGTACATCTGTCTCATAACGTCAAGCATGACTCTTGTGCGTGCCAAGATCGACACCAGTATACCGAGGAAGCGCAAAGGCCAGTGCTCGCAGCACGACAAGGTCAGATTCTTTGTAACATCTGTAAAATTTCCTTGTAAAATATCCTTCTTGTTCTTCTTCTTGTTCTTCAGATGCTCTTCTTTTGATTCCAAGAATTAAAGACAGGTGAAGTCAGTCATGCCTTTTAAATCATAGCAAAGGGCTGTGCTACTGGAAAATAGCACTTCTGACAAAACCACTGGAGTGGTTAGACCGAATGTTGAGAATTTTATGTTTTTTTCAGATGTTTGTAATTATGTGTGGTTGTATTTGCCGTAGGCCATGACAAGATTCTATGACCAGGTTATGCAGGGCGTTCTGCGTCACATTAACTTTGACGGTAATTCGTCTTGGACGATGTTCTCTTTCATTCGGATTAACTGCTTGTTTGAAGTTTTAATATTAAAGTGGTAGATTCTCTTTATTATTGGCCGATTGTTCCTGTTATAGCGGCAATTTAAGCTCCCCATGTTGACTGAATGCAAATAGCGGGTGATTTCTATCTTTGAAAGCTGGGGGTAATAGTGTTGGAGGATCTGTTGCTGTGAGTCCAGTCAAAGACTTTATGGTTTCTGGCAAGATGCTTCAGTTCTCATACCACCACTCAGATGAAGAGCCTTCATACAGCTCTGTCTGTCTGTCTGTCTGTCTGTCTGTCTGTCTGTCTGTCTGTCTGTCTGTTTGTCCATCCTTTTTTCAGTCTCGTCTTTTGCCTCATCTGATAAAAAATTACTGATTGATATGTCATATTCTTTGATTTTCATTGAAATTTTAAAATATTTCGTAGATGTTATTGGTTTTGAAGATTGTTCTAAGGCTCTGTTGTCTACAACTGTTGTCTTCTTCTGTTTTGTTTTCAGTTGTGAAATGCGTTCTTGTTGCGAGTCCTGGATTTGTAAAGGTCAGAAAATGGAATTTCATTTAATAAAAAAGAGTTTTCTTATGGCAGATTTTTAACTATCTGTTTAATTTGTGGATTTTGTTTTGAACTTGTATTTGTGGTTTGTCAGAGGGTTGACCTTGGTGTTTTGTCTTTTGGCATTTTTTGCTTTGGTTTTTGCATTTAGGACCAATTCTATGACTTCATGTTCCAAGAGGCTTTGAAATCCGAAAACAAAGTTCTCTTGGACAACAAACCAAAGTTTCTGCTCACTCATTCATCTTCTGGATTCAAACATTCATTGAAAGGTGATGATCATGATCCTCGCTCAATCAATTAATTGCATATTTGCCGACAAATTTTGACTTATTTTTGATGAATTGGATCATGACATGACAGGTGATGATGGAGAACACTGTGACCCATTTGTGTTGCCAACCGTCACCAAGTGACGATGGTGCACTTGACTTGATTGTTCAGGTGTGTTGAATTTGGTGTCTCAGTGGTTTGCTTTGTTATCTGATATGCAGAGGTTCTTCAAGATCCTTCTGTGACTGCAAGACTGTCGGACACCAAAGCGGCGTCTGAGGTTAAGGCGCTTCAGGACTTCTACGCAATGATGCAGACCGACCCACAGCGGGCGTTCTACGGGTCAGGCCTTCACATCTTTCATCTGCTGTAGAGGTTTTGAGCAATTGTGAATGACATTCCTGAATCTTGCAAACTTTATATTTTTGTTGATCATTTTTGCTACATACCGGAACAGCAAGTGCGCACCACAGTGGAAAAATAAAAAATGGGAAAATAAGGAATGATTTGCGATGCATTTAGATGGAAATCTCTGTTAAGGAGTAAACATAACTTGCAGCGGTTTTGCTGGTTTAGGGGCTGAGGCCTTGGCTTAGTTAAGCCTTGACTTTTGCTCAAATAGAAGATTGAGATGCTTTCAAGTAATGTGATATTTTTGAATTGCTCTATGAGTCTTATTGTAATTGCTTTTTCCAGAATCAAACACGTGGAAGCAGCGTTTAGTCAGGAAGCGGTCGAAACTCTTCTGGTTTCCGACGAACTCTTCAGGTGAGCTCACAGAATTTCCACATAAGGGATTTGTATTGTAAATGGTATTCATGTTTGGAGCATTGGAGCATTGCTTGTTAGAATTTTAAATTACTTTCAGCAGCTCAGAATTAACTTCACAATAAATGGTCACAATGTGATTCTTGTGAGATGAGTAGTTTATTATTATTATTATTATTATTATTATTATTATTATTATTATTATTATTATTATTATTATTGAGACAGTTTTTATAACACAGTGGGCATAGGGTCAAAGTCCAGGACGCCTTAGCAGACGTTGCTTGAGTGAGTGGGTCATTAGATTTTCTTCACTGAAACGCTAGAGAATTCCATCAAATGAGGCCGGTCTGTCTCTGTACTCTTGTCTTGTTGTGCTTTTGTACTCGTCAAGAGCTCGTGATGTGGCAACACGCAAGCGATACGTCCATCTGGTGGACGGTGTCAGAGACAACATTGGGATCTTCATTGTTAGATCTTTTCAAAGTCTTTGTCTTTCTACTTCTTAAATTATTGTCTATGCTTATTTATTGATTAGTAATAGTTTTATTGCAGTTGAATGGCTGAATTGTTAAAGTCTTTGTCTTTCTACTTCAAAGCGCTTAAAAAATTGTTAAATATGAGTCTTTATTTATTGATTAGTAAGTGGCATTTTTATTTCCTCGCAGTTGCTTGACTCATTATGACTGAGTGTTAGGGTTCTTGTGATATCTTCTATAACCTATTGTATGAAATTAAATTAGTTGACTTTATTAATTTAGTTATTTGAAGGTAACAGTTCTTTCATTAAAACATTTGATAATATTTAGGTTATAAACATGAGTAGTTTTTGTTTTCTAAATCTTCAGAATTGAACCTACTGTCAGGAATTGCTGCAGTTCTTCGTTTTCCTATTAACGATCCGGAATCTGACGGTGAAGAAGCGTTTTCAGGCGAAGAGGCCTGACCTGAAGCAAAGAGATCTTCTAAATATTCTCGTGATTATGATAACTTGTAAAGGCAAGAAGATGTCGTCACACTTTAGGCAATTGCTTGTAGTATAATGTCTCACCAGAAGAAGCTGATGTAGGAAGGTGCTTTGTGCGTCTTTGGTGATAAGAGTTCCATTTTATGATTTGCCAGAAACTACATCTGAAAAACTGACGAGTTTTATCTTTGATTCTCACACTTGAACTTGTTGCATGAAATAATTCTGTTAGATCACAATGAATTTTGGCATTAACATATAACTTAATACGTTTGGACTTTTAGATTTAGCTTAAGTCGAATGCCAATTTGGATGAAGTCTCTTAAAAATGTTTCTTTTGGATTCTGCTCTTTACTTTCTTAGGCTGTCCATTTGGCCCTGTGTGTTTATAATTGTTTTTTGTTGCCCCTTTTGTGTAATTAAAAAAAAATTTATTGTGTAAAGTAAGAACTTCAGTGTATTTGCATTTGTACAATAAATTGGATATGTAGACTTTATCCATCAAATCCTCCATTTGCAAACCCTTGTCTCCTGCAATGTGTATTCTTCTTCAATTGTAAAAGACAAAAATTTGTTCTGCAGACTCGAAGCCTTGCAAAATGTTGGATGGATTCACTCCTTAAATTGCTATGGCATCTGGTTAATTCTACTGTAATATAATACTGGGTAGTAAGGATGTAGCGGCGGAAAGATGGCAGATTAGCAAAATGCTTTAGAGACACGCTGGCAGAATATGGATCTAGCCCCGCTGGGGCTTCTAAGGTCGGCCCAGCCTTACTCGCTAGGGGGCAGAAGTATGACTGCGAAGATAAACGCGGGTGTAGGGAAAGCAATGGCAAATTACTCGACCTGCATCGTAACTTGTATAGCACACGGAAATTAGCACCAGACGGTCCAGACCCTAACACGAATTGAGTATGGGCTAAGCCTTTGGCAACGATTTCTAAGGATTGGTTGAATTCGCGAAATAGGTCAGATCACAGCGACATCTGGCAGCTGCAGATATATTCATATGCATAGAAATAGAACACCAACTGAAGGCTGCTTTACTCTATGCTGAGCGATATATTAATTTTTACGAGTTTCTGTTTTTGATCGAAGTTATGTTTAAATTGAATAAGAATTTCTCGTTCGGCGGCCGATTGTCGTTAAATCCGTATTTTGATTTAAAGACTATTTTAGGTCGTCTTGGTCTTTTGACGCCGTCTCGATCCACTGCCTCACGACGACCTACGATTCTAACCTCTGCTATTAAGTCAGTCGCCTGCATTAGATCGGATGTCAGAGACCAGAAACTCAGCAGGATTCCCTGGAGACCTTCTATGTGGTTGCTTGTCTCAAGGAATTATGCTAAGAAAAGCAAAGATGTACACAAACAGGGCGCCAAAAAGGGAAAGACGGATAAACCTCACGTGGAATTAAGTGAAGACGAAATTGGCGAAGTTATGGATGTGGGGAAAATGAAACGTCAGATGGAATTGACGCTGGAACATCTGAAAAAAGAATACTCGGAACAACTGACTCTGCGAACGTCTGTGGGTATTCTTGATAAAATTGAAGTTGAAACACCCGAAGGAACATTTCCACTTATCCAACTGGGACAGGTTATCCAGAAAAATCCGCAGCTGATGATGATCAACCTGGTTGCTACACCACAATACATTTCCTGTGTCAAGCTTGCAATTCTTGGATCAGGAATGAATGTTAATCCTCAACAAGAGGGAACTACGCTCTACATACCGATACCAAAAGTTACAAGAGAACATCGTGAAGGTCTTGCCAAGAACGCTAAAGTTCTCTGCGAGAAGACTAAGGAGAAGCTTCGAAATATTCAAAATAATTTCACCAGAGATTTGAAAAAGGGGAAAGTTGAACATTCTGAAGATCTTATATTCAATATTCAGGAAATGATTTTGATTACAACAAAGAAATACATCGATGAAGCAGAGGCGCTAATGACAGCTAAACAGTTTGATCTTTTAGGAAAACAATGACAGATGCTTGCAGCTTGAAATAGCTTCATAACTGTTATTGTGAGTTTTCCTCATTAAAAATTAGGTGTTAAACTTTTAACATTGAATTGAAGGAAACAAATCATTTTAATATCTGTTTCTATATGTAGAGAGACAGTTATTTGCACGATTTTCACATTATTGTGAGAGTTAAATGTTATTTAAACCAAATTCTACATAAGACCCAATTAGTTTGCCTATCTGAGTTTCTTGTTTCAATTGTGATCCTTTGTGGTATCTTATTAACACAATTTCTTAGACGATTTTACCGTAAGGATTTTCATTACCATAAAATCACTTACCCTAATTTTATTTAAAATAATCTGAGGTGTTAAAAAAGTTACATTGGATGTAATATAATAGGATATCATATTTATATAGCGCCTTTTCAGAAGAATCACTTGGAGGCACTCCAGCTCAGATTACTGCATATTGACGAAAATGTGTCTACTCAAAAACAGAGCCATGGAATCCGCAGGATGATTTTTGTATCGGGGAATACCAGTTTCAGAGGCGATGATGTTTAATGTTAAATCAAAGCTTTAATTATTCATGCTCTAGTAGTCTAGTAGTCACATTCTTGTCTTCGTAGCTGAGTTGTATTAATTGGCAGAGCCTTGTGCATAAAAACCTGCCTCTTTGTTAAGTACAGCATAAAGTGGACTGGCGGAGGAAGTCAGTAAGCTCTCACTGTGGGGCGTGGGCCTATCTGGGGCCCCAACTTGCCGACAGCAACAGTAGCGTAGCCGCAGAGGGTCACCGGGTCAGGCCTCCATATTCGGACTGGGACTGATCATGGGATTTGCGTAAATACATTGATTATTGGATGGGGTGGGGGCTAGATAGTATCATGAAATCGAGGCAAATGCACGATAGCTGAAAGATCTTGACAAGGACGACGTTTTTGCTTGTCAACACTTTTACCCCCAAAATGTCCATGTGCCCACCCTATTCCTGAATGCTGGCTACGCCGCTGGACAGTAATTCGCAGAAAATAATGAATGTTGTCTTTCCTTCTAAGAGGACGAGTGTTTGGTAGAGAATTTGCAGATATCCCTCCCTCCTCCTCCCCTCCTCCCAATTCGCGGTCTGTCAATTCTTGAGCCTGCGAATTGGCGCAGATCCTCGTTTCTTCGTTGTTCTTTTGCACCTTGAGGTGTGGCGCAGTTAGATTTTGTGCGCAGTTGCTTAAAATTTTCAAAACAACGAATATTATTGGTCGGTAAAAGTAAATATGGTGCACCTGACAACGTCTTAAAATAAAGGGGAATATATTTTACAAAACAAAGCATGGCGCTATGTGCAGCAGCGTCGGACGCCTCCATCTGGACATGGATCTACGGTGACGCCCTCTGGTAGAAATAAAGTTGCCCATGCATTCGGTGCGATTGACACCTGATTTTATTCTTAAGCAAATGTGGCATATCCTGCCTTTCACTTGCTTGCTTTAGACTCATATTGCAACGTCTTTCCAGCGGACGCCTTCTCTCATCACTTCAAGAGGAGAAACTACATCGGACTATTTGCTATAAGAATGTTGTCACTTTTTTGATCTCCCTGGCAGCGAGACAACTATCAGACGTTTCAATGAAATTATCATTGAACCATCCGTACTTGTGTTATGGATATTCGCACAAATCTACCTGGAAGTCTAAGCTAGAGAAGAACTTACAAAATCTCTAGCAGCAGCGTCAATTATTCTTGTATATATATATATATATATATATATATATATATATATATATATATATATATATATATATAAGTTGTAACGCAAGACCTGCAGCGTTGGTCAATTTGAGGTAATACGGTAGCGATTTCGCAGAGAATACGGTAACACGTGGGCTGCAGCTGGAGGCAGAGACGCCAGAGAGCAACCGAAGGAGGCGGAGGAGGAGCCTCCATGCAGAGGAGCTTGGAAAGGGAGCTCGTGGCGGTTTGTGGTCATGGTTAGTCACAGAGTCTCTGACGCAATGGGCTGCAGCAGCAGCAGCAGCGGCGGCGGCTGAGCTAGACTCTCCGGTGTCCTGCTTTTAACTTTGGACATTTTCCTTTGTTATGACATTGAAGCGAGCGCCGATCATCTGCAACACCAGACAACTGCGAGGCAGCCGTCCCAACAACAGCCAGAAGTTAACACGGAAAGGAAATCGTTTAGATTTTGTTGACGAGTGACCGAATAAGCAGCAGATGACAGGTTGGCGTCTTTGTACGCAGCAGGTTAGTTTTCATATTGAATTTCATTCGTTTGGCGTTGTTTTATCACTAATTGGTCTTTTGTTTTCTGGTTTTTGAAATTACTTTTTGAAAGTGCATCTTCAGGTGGTGCCCAGGGACGTAGCTAGACACTGACAGGATTTTAGGTTATTAATATTAAGGGACTGAAGCCCACTATTCACTCCCTTTCTTAATTTTTTTTAGCCCACAAGGCCATTTGGGTTTGAGTCAGAAATTTTGTAGTGGAATTTCAAATGGGAAATTAACAGTAAAATTTGATTTTTAAAATTCTATGTGACGAAGAAATAATTGTGTGGCTGTGGAAGAGAGACAGATTATCAGTGTTTTAAATGGAAGGCTGCTGAAGATGGATGATGAACTTGCGAGTGAGTTGCAGTGTCCTGTTTGCCTTGATCTTCTCACGTGGCCGATCATCCTTCCTTGTTCCCACGTTCTCTGCCGAAGTCCTTGTGCCGATCGCCTCTTCGATCATGGATTTGTTCGTTGCCCTGTTTGTCGTGACAATTCGTTCGTCAGTGGAGGAATTGGAAATCTCCCTCGAGTGATTTCTCTTGAGCACATAATCGAGCGACTGCAGCGGCCTCTTCCCCCGGCCCTGCCCCCAGTTCCCACGGAAGAAGAGGCGGAGGAATGCAGCGCAGACGACATACCATGTCAACTGTGTGAAAGAGAGTCACCAAAGAAGGCAAAGAAGTCATGTCTGCACTGCAACGCCTCCTACTGCACCAAATGTCTTCATCTTTCGCACCCAAATAGATCTCCATTCACCGATCACAAGCTCGTTGAACCGAAGAAGTATTCAGAGCCGAAGCAGATGCGCTGTCTCCAGCACGACGTCACCGTCAACATCTTCTGCGGAGACTGTCAGAGCCTCGGATGTCTATTATGTACGGAAGACAAAAACGCGTCTCATCCAGGACACAAGATCCTCTCGCTTAAACAAGCGGCCGAGGAATTTAAGGTCAGTCTTGAGTTTTATGATGACAACGATGATCATTCAATTGGATATCTGCCCATTGTTGTTGTTTGAATATTATGTATGTGGTTCAAAACAGCTGTAGGGGGCCAGTCTCAACCAGTGATGGGTCTAATTCCAAACTCCTTAACAAATTGAGTCCAGTGCAACTAGTTTTGCCTGCAATTAATATCAGACACCTATCCTTTGCAGAGCAACATAAAGGAGTCCTATTTGCATACAGACCATTTGAGATTAAATCATCTTCTATTTGGATTTTTTATGTGATCCTCGAGTGCATTTTAGCAGTGATCTCTCTCTCTCTCTCTCTCTCTCTCTCTCTCTCTCTCTCTCTCTCTCTCAATTTCTTGCTTTTTTCTCTCTCATCAGTGAATGATAATTAATTTGTGCTGGTAATAAATCTAAGATGGCAGCTGAAGGTGAGAAAGAGAGAGAGAGAGAGAGAGAGAGAGAGAGAGAGAGAGAGAGAGAGAGAGAGGAGAGAGAGAGGAGAGAGAGAGAGAGAGATTTGTAATATAATAAACTCCTCATGAGAAAAGCCTTGACACTCCAGCCATTAGGAGCAATTGTCGTCCAATTGCTGGATCTGTTTTCATGTTGTGGTGGCTTCGGGCCAACTGCATGTTTTTGTTTGCACCGTTTCCTTGGTAACGACTCTGCCTATCTGCCTACGGTTGATGCGTAGAATCTTCGGACAGGCTGTTGTCATGGGAACGTCTGTAGGTTAAGAAATTCATCTGCGCAGTTGGAGACGGGTAACCAGTCTTTCTACAGCTGGATCTCCCTCCCACTCCTCGGTTGTTGCTCTCTGCCTGTCTGTCTGTCTGTCTGTCTCTCTCTCTGTACCTCCTCAGTGCACCTTGCAGCCTTGCCCTGTTTAACGACCGTTGTAGTCTCTGGTTCTAGAGAAGAGTTTCTGATGTGTGGACGTATTTTGAGGCCCTTTTTCTGCGTCACTAATAAACACTTGTAACCAGAATTTATTACTTCTTATATTTAAGGACTCACTTCTTTGCTCATTTGATCTTTTCACCTTTTGCATCCTCTGGATAAAAGAACAAAGCAGAGAAATTGGTAATAATAGTAATAATGGAGCTCATTTTAGGCAATGAAAAGCAATTTCTTAACAGAAAAGCCCTGATTTGTCAAAGTAAAAACACTTGTTTTCACGGAATAAAAATACATTATTTAACAGAGATAAATGGCTATGCTAAAAGAATCAAAGATTCACAATTTACTTTTATTGAAACTCTCCTATCATATTTAGTTTACTTGAGGATTGGATATCATGTTTTGTTAAGACAGAAGCAGTGAGAGAAGAATGTGGCATGAAAATAATGA
This sequence comes from Metaphire vulgaris, assembly GCA_018105865.1. Classification (NCBI taxonomy): domain Eukaryota; kingdom Metazoa; phylum Annelida; class Clitellata; order Crassiclitellata; family Megascolecidae; genus Metaphire; species Metaphire vulgaris. The sequence goes on from CM030853.1 coordinate 199,368, forward strand.
CCGTTTGACTTCGTTTGACACTCTTCAGTCACTGTTTTCTTGTATCCTTTGCAGAAAATTTCCTAAGGATTTGGACGACGTTTCAAATGTCTGATGTTGTTTTTCTGTAGCATGTTTTGGAGACAAGTCTTGAGAGATTGGAGAGAGACGTTAAGCTTGTTGAAGATTCTATTGGTATTCAGAACATGACAATGACTTCATTACAGGCATGTATTTCTGCCGTAATATTTTATGAAATAATTTTTAAAATTGGTGTATTTGCATTCTTTTTTATTTAGTAATTTATGAGTGAAAAGGAGATGAATGAATTGCCATATTGAAAAGTTACTTATTGAAGGAAATCTGTTTTTAATATCTAACTGGCGTTGATTTTGATTGCAGCAATGTGTCAGTGAAAGAAGAGCAATCATCAATGAACAGTGCGATTGTCTGATTAACGAAGTTGAAACAAAGCGTGAGTTCTTCTTGTCTGATCTTGAGTACGAAGAGAAGAGCAAAAGCGACAGCCTTACGCAGCAGATCGAGGGTTGTCAGCAGCAGGCAACCAGTCTACACAGTCTGATTCACCACACAAAGGAAGTTCTCAGAGAGACTGATCACTGTGCCTTCATTCAAGTAAATATAATGCATAATGATTAATTTGTATTTATTTAAAGGGAACTTAAAATTCACTCTATCAGTTCACATTTGAATTTGTATATCTTTTGTGGACTGATTTGTTCCTGAATGAGTCAGTCTCATTGTGTTGTGTTTTGATGAGCGTTTGAACAATTTAACATGTCTGTTGTATTTTGCTTGGTCATCATTTATTTTCTGTTTCAGTTGGCAAAATCAATCAACGACAAGTGAGCGTTTTATTATTTAGAATTCTGATCTTCTAATGTTCAAACGTTCTCTTTGATTTTTGGTGTAATTCATGGCGTTTGTCATTTGATGCTTAATAGTTTGAGCAGCTGATGGGTCTTGTGCAGAGGACAACAAAATGTTTTTAATGGCAGGCCAGATAAGTGACAGAATGACGACCGCAGATCAGAGAGTCAGTCTATTCAATAATTGCATGCCAGAAAAGAAGGTCTGCAAAAAAGAAAAGCAGCTCAGTTTAGTAGTCCATGTTAGCAATGGGTTTAGTAACATGCAATACACACACAAAAGAGAACCAACATGTTTAGTTTTAAAAAAATTATAGAAAAAGACAACGTTGGCAATAAGTTAATAATGACTAATTCTATCAAGAAAATTTAGACGATGGGCCGGATAAAGTGACATCATGGGTAGGATGTGGCCTGCGGGCGATGGCCTGCGCTTGTGTACAAGATGAGGCCTTAACATCATAGACCCTAAAAATTGAAAATTGTGTGAATAAAATTCTTAAAGAGGTTTTCATTTCTCTCTCATTCTCACTGTGTCTCTAGGTCTATGTTTCTCTATCAGCCTGCCTGCCTCTCTGTTTGTCTGTCTCTTTACAGAATTCCAATTTCTTAATTCTTTTATTCTTGTTAATTTTTTAAAGGATTTAGAGCCGTTGTTTAGCATAATTTTACAGAGGGCTTTGAATTGTACAATTTGAATGACATCTGCTGTATAATTAGTAATGGTATTAATTATGCAATTTTATAAGTTGATTATTTTATTTCACATGAAGAGTAAATAGGAACGTGCTGAAGTTGAGTCGAGTGTCGACAGGAGTTCCTTCCTATGCAGTGATGTTGAACCACAAAGTCGTTGATTTCCGTAAAGAAAGAGCCATAATCAAAGACCTTGCGTATCTGACAGGTGCTTGTCTTAATCAAACTCAGCGTTTCATGCAATAGTATTTCTACAGTTTCCCTGCTTTGCTTTCATTGATTTTATTCTGTTTCATTGTGGATGTTCACCAACCGAGTTGTGTAATTTCTGCTCAGTTCCGGGCATTCCTCACATCGACATGTCAAAGTGCTCGCGCTCTACGAGCAGTGTTGTCTTGGTGCTCGTTGCTGCTCCTCTGCATGAGCTCGACGTTGTTGACGGTTACAGAGTTTTCTACAGCACTGATCGTGATCAACCGTCAGACTCTTGGGTTTGTATCCAATTGGCCAAGTGTAGACATTGGGTCAGTCTAAGCATTGATAAACTATTAAAGAAGATCTTCAAATAAATTCAACATTTGAATCTGTGTAATTTATCTTTTGTAGCAAAATGTTACTACATTCTTTTCTAACTTGTTAGAAATGGTATGCTATAGAAACATTCATGTGGATTTGTAATTATAATTAATAACAAATTGATTATATGTTTTTATTCATGTAAGTATTTCGTCAGAGGTTGTTGATTGAATAATTTTCCAATGGTCGCTAAGTTGTAATTAATTCTGTAATAGGAAACGGTCGATTTTAAGACTCCGGGAGAGACGCGCAAGTGCGGTCGTGGTCCTCAGAGCGAAAGCGCCATCTGTCTTATGCATGACAACCTACAGTGCGGCACTGTCTACTACTTTGGAGTAATCGCATACAATGCCACCGGCCAGAGTGAAATGTCGGAGGTCATTCAGTGTCACACATTGTCTGCTTCTCAAACCACTTTACCAGGTGAACGTTCTGTCTCCGATGGAAATTATATACAGTGATACGAAAGGGAATATATGTAAATAAATTCTGAAGTTGAATCAGTTACACTGTTACATGCAAAGCTCATATATTGATATATGGTAAAAATTTGTTGTAATGTTGTTTACAGAATGTTTAAATTTTGAAAGGGGTTTTGAGAGATGAAGTTTCAGATGACTTGATTTTGCTTTGGTAGTAAGAGCGTAGTTATGTAACTTGATGACTGTATGAGTTTGATTGCTTTTAATGTTCCAGTGCCCCAGATTGTCGAGTGTCAGTGTCGGACGTACACTTATTCGATCCAGCTGCACAGTCCGAGTCCACTCGACGATCCGCCGGACTCTGGCATTGCTCATTACCTTCTCTTCCGAGAGACGAGTCTAAACAAGATCTGGAGGAGTATTTCGTTATATGGCCGAGTCGACCACCGGGTGTTTGGCCTGGAGCCGGACACGATGTACGACTTTGTGATAATGGCTTGTGATAAGAATTCTGAATGTCAGGTTTCGAACATGGTGACGATGAAAACAGAACGTTCTGCCTATTGACAGAACAGTAATGGACAGACGGAACTTCTAAAATAGAAGTGCTTTTGACAATTACCGGTACTTGAATACTGTGCAGTGCACAAGATAATAACCTGCATACAACTATTCAACTTTTTAAAGTCTGTTTGATATCAGTTTAATTTAGAGTTTCGTTTTCTGTTGTTGTTTTGTGACAATATTTGATTGTTATTTCTTAAAATGTTTACTTAATCATTTATACTTTAGTGATTAATAATTATTGTGGTATTGCAGTTCCAATATTATTGTAGACTGAACTATTAAGTGTGTTTTCTTTTATATTGTAGAATGATTATTTGTGGTTTACCGAGTGACTTTGAATGGCTTTGTGTTAATCGTGATTTGAACTCATTATGATCTACAACTTTCTGATGAATGTTGTCCATTGAATTTCTCGATAATTGAGCACTTGTTGAATTTTTGTGTGGAACTTTAACGATTTAGCAACTGAGCAACCCACAGTAATTTGAGTTATGTTGAATCTGAGATTTCTTCATGTTGTCTAATTTATTAAACTTTATCATGTTGCCGCCTGTTTTGTTTAAAAAAATGTAGTGTGCATCTGTGTGATGGATTTAACAATGTCTTGAACAGAAAACCAATCAAAGTTACCCGGTAGTCCTCAATTAAGAAATTACATAGATAGACTAGTCATTCATTTGATCAAGAGTACCAAAGATGAGTGTAAGCGGCGTTTCTACTCGGCTATAATGGCTGGCCAAGCTATTATAATATAAATGTGCTAAACCTTCCTATTCCAAAAGTCATTTCCTCAGCTACAACAGCCCGTCCCGCCGCTTCATGGATACCGTGACCTTTTCTCGACATAAAATTCACCTTGCCTCTGGCTATTTTAAGAAAGATTAATCGCATAACAAAAAGCCGCTACTACTGTACCGTCAAAGCGTTATATAAATTTTGCGAGATTTTACTTTCTTACTTACATTTTAACGAAATGGCGTCTTGGAGGAATATTTCGTTCGTGTCATAACTGGACTTGAGTTTAATAATTGTAGGAATTTAAGCTTAAAATTTACTTTCGAACTTTATGTTAGCATTATTTTAAGCTAAAAGGTGAAATTACGTGATATATGTGCGATAGAAATGATTGACATTCATTAACAAAATGCCTTTGTTCAACTATAAAATAGGTAAATGTAGGTCCCGTACTCGAGTCCGAGCGTTGGGTTCCGGCGCTTATCTCCGGTCTACGCAATCAGCGACGTAGGTGGTATAGGCCATTAATCTGGGGTAGGTTGCCATTACTTTCCCCAGACCCACGTTTTAGCTTCGCAGCCTAACGCTGCTCCTCGGGTCCTGGTGAGGGTTTATGAGTTGCTCGAGACAATCTAGAAATTTTATTTGAGTAGAGCAATGCAGAATCGCTCGCTATGCGTTATCTATGGGTTGCATTTTAGCATTTGACCTTTTATTTACCAAGGTCTTGTTCTTAATTAATTTGTATTTTAGAAATTAAGTTAGAGACGATGTTATTGAATCTGGTTATTTGTAATCACAATGACTCCCTTGAAACCTCAAGATGATCAAATACTTTTAACAACCAATTTCATAATTTACTGTTGAGCAGAAAAAGGTTATATGTTAGTTTAATGTGCTGTTGGTTTTACAGTATCATGCTATATCAAATCCAAGCACTGGCGGCTCCACAGGGGGGGGGGCTCGTGCCTCTCCTATTGAGTGCCTGTCCCCCCAGTGACCCTCCTGTTGGGACCTTATACTTAATACTACATACATGGTTGCCCCCATGATTAGAAGTTGCCACCCCAATGACACTTTAATGTATGTCATTTGTATGAGATGTTAAACAAGTAAACAAACAATGATCATTGTTAATAAATATTTTGAGAAGAAACACAATCTTATTGAGCTTTGTTTTAAATGTTTACAGAGCAGAGTTTCATGTCCTGTCATCCATTTGCTGAGGTTTTATTTCATTTTGGTGAGATAAACAAAGGTTATGACTGATAGGGGAATGATTTCCCCAGAGAGCGATTATGATGAAGACGATCGGGACAGGCCTCCAACCGCCTCACATCTGGCCTCCAGCTCCTCACTGCCTTCCACTACGGCAGATAAATCTTCATCGAAACCGGGCGGCAGCAAGACTGTGAAAGGCGGTTCAAAGGACGGTCATTCAGGAAAGAAGACCCAGCCAAAGAGATCATCTGGTGATGCAAGTCTCAATGACTCTTCATCGTCAGCTCAGAAGAGAAAGAAGGTAGAAAAGGAGATGAGCAAAGAGGAGAAAGATGGTGAAGAAGGAACCAGTCACAGCAAAGCTAAGAAGAATTTACAAGAAGAAGAAAGACTCAGAATGCAGTAAGCAATTGAACAATTGTTTCAGGGTAGAAATATGGCAGCCATCAAGCATTCCTTCCACTAAACTCCTGGCACACTTAAAAAGTTGGGTGTGGGGGGGATACAGTTGACCAATTAGCTCAAAACTGGTATTTCAGGACATAATGAAACCGAGAATTCACACATTCAATGTTCTTGTATTATGAAACAAAAGTAAAATCAAATCTGCCCTTAAAACAATAACTTTTGACAATGAAACAGAAATAAATATAACTAAATTGACAAATTTCCTTGAACAATGGCAAAGTGTGTGGCTGCTGTACATGAGAACCTTTTACATGAGAAAGGTTAAACCAAAGAGAATGAATTGTGTACATACCCTCTCCGAACCCATTCTGTTTGTTACTGTCCTTTTACGATCCATCTCTTTCACCAGATGAATATTGTGACATTGGTCCAATGAGGAATCAGTCATTTGATTCCATAACTGAGTTAGCTTTCACTCAAGCTTATCATTCTGTCTTTTCCTTTTCTAATTCAATTTGATGAATAGAAGTGGTTTTGTGATTTTGATTCTAAGGTTATAATGCATATTTTCATTTAATTGGATAAATATATGACCTGAATAGATGAATAGATCCACGCACGCAGAAGTTTATTGATAAAAGGATTGTTAGACTCTGTGAAGTATTCTCTTTTAATGATAATCTGATGCTCCATAGAACCTGTTTGCCCTGATGATCTGCCTTTTGTTTAGGTGGAGCACTCGTCGTTTGGGTTTTAATCCAAAGGTTCTGTAATATTTCAAGACAGTTTCTTCTGTTTCAGAGTCCTTGTTTCAAACTTCACAGAGGAGCAATTGAATCGTTACGAGATGTATCGCCGAGCGACATTTCCAAAAGCCTCAATTAAGAGAGTCAGAATTTGGACGTCTCATTTATTTATTTGCAGTCTATATTTGAAACTCTGTGACTGGTTTTTGGCTCCATTGTCATTCTATTTCACTGTAGACTGTCTTTGAGCCATTAAGTCTTGATCTTCATTAAGTCTGCAGTGCTGTGGCTCTAACTGATCGTCCATCTCGTAATATTTTGTAGCTTATGCAATCGATATCTGGAACCAGTATCTCTCCAAATGTTGTCATAGCGATGTCAGGCATAGCAAAGGTGTACGCTGGTGAACTTGTTGAGACAGGTAAATTGGTCATGGGTTAAACATTTGTACATATTTTTCACCTTTATTATACATTCTGAATTTTCAAATCTCTCTCTTTAATCTCATTTTAAACGTTTCCTCTCTTAATCGTGGAATTTAGTTCATAATTTGTGTTTAAGTTTCTTAGCAATTTCTTTCAAATGAATTCTTGTTCCAGCGCTTGATGCGATGGGAGAGTGGAATGAATCTGGACCGGTTCAACCGAAACATCTTCGAGAGGCAGTTCGACGAATCCGATTAAACAACGGAATTCCTAAATCCAAAAACTACAAGCAGCAATTTTTTAATTTCTCTGATTCCTTTTAAAAACAAATTTTGTCCATAAAACCCTGGTGATGATTTTCTCTTTTTCCTTCTTTTGATATAAATTTTGTCAAAAAATGTATAAAAAGACAACTATTGGCCTACGGGTCTAAATTACTTTTTGTATTTCTTGAATTTTATTTTTATTTACCCAGATTAAATGTGAGGGTGGGAAGATGGTAGATTGGGAACTGACTGGAGAGGCACTCTGATGGAACATGGATTGAGCCCCGTAAGAGCCCCTACGGTCAACTCAGCCTTACTTGTTAGGGAGCGGTTGTAAAACTTAGGAGCAGCTTTAAGTTGTAAAGGTCGAATGTAGGTCTAGACTTATTGACTGGCCGCCTAGTCTTGGTCAATGGCAGGTGTCACCTGCGTCACTGTATGCCACAGAAAATGGAGATCAGCACCAGCCCCAACACTCGAAATAGAGTATTGGAAGCCTTTGTCTTTATATTAAATGTATTCCTTTGATTGTTTTCAGATAGATCTTTTGTTTTTGCTGTTTATTGATGTATGACAATTTTAAAATGTGCATTAGGATCAATTGTTGTGAAGTATGTGACCTCTGGTAATTGAATCTGTCTAATTTGAGAATGTCTGTTTCACCCTAACCAGTGTTTTATCCAGATTCCAGGCCTTTAGGAGGGAATTGACTTGGCTGGACTCGCTGGAGGAGAAGAGATGCAGTTCATTGCAGAAATTTGTGTAGGTGCTAGGATTGGGGGGAGGGGAATCTCCCCCAACAGACCTGAATAAAACACTTACCCTAACAAGTGAAGTGCTGGATACTCTATAAATAAATCCATGGTTTAATAACAGTTGAATGTGCAGAATGTATCTTAATTGCACTTTTACTTTGCTTCTGGTTTTCACACAGACTTACTTAGCCTGCTAAGCCATTTTAAATGTCATTATTATTCTATTTCTGGTTTTTAATAACAGCTAAAGATAAAGACAGTTTATCTGATGAACTGCTGTTGACACTTTAGAGGTAATGCCCTCGCCCACTGCACTTAAGCAGAGTAAAGAATAGATTGGGTGATTGCATTGTACGGTTGTTTTTATTGGGAATAAATCATTTGGGTGTTCACGGGGGAATCTGCCTGCCGTATGCAGGTCTTGTCTGGTCATGACATTTGCCCCATAACATAATTCCTCTGGAGTGGTAAAGGATATTGCCGACAAGATGCTCTAGAGGAACTCGGAGGCGGTTTATCTCGAATACTAAATATTATCTCACTGAGGAAATCAATGATCCTATCCCCGTCCAAGTCGGTCGGATCAGTCAAAGTGGACCCTTTCGGGTGATAGGCCTACTTTCCACATGGAGCATATTCCTGCCATAAGAGGGGATAGAATAATTTTTAATAAAAGTACGCCCACCCATAAATATGGTAACTCTCCAATTTTGGCAGGATATTGTAAATTATGGTGGGATTTTTTGGCTTGTCAGAATTTTTAAGATGTAAAAGAAGCACTATTAAAAACTAGTGATTGACCTTTCTAAGCATTTTTATAGTAGTGTTTGAAATGTAGTCAACAACACATTTGGGGGATAAATGATATGATACTAATGATAAAAATATCACTAATTATTTGGTGAGACCGTCCCCCGCAGTCCCCTTCGTGATCTACGCCCTGCTTCTCACTCCTATGCTGGCACGTAGGTACGTCGCTCTAACAGTGGCGGCTCTAGGATTTGGCAAGTGGGGGGTCGTTGGGGTGGCAAGTTGGCAACTCCTAATCATGGGGGCCAACATTTGTTGTTTAATGTATGTAGCATTAAGTATAGGGTTCCAACTGTGGGGTCAGGCACTCAATAGGGGGCACGGGCCCCCCCGGTGGAGCCGCCACTGCGCTCTAATCAAATACTGCCTATACTATAACGACTAAATCTGAAGCATATCTTCATTTTGTGAAATAGGTCAAATCACAGCGCCATCTGATAGCTAAAACGTCGACATAGAGATCATAGCATGTTTACCAAAAGCATAGAGATAGTAAACGGAACCATTTAATTTTAAAATTTAATAAATTGGTTTAATTATTTATATCAATGAGCGTATAAAGTGATTGAATCTGTTGTTAGATTCTTAGTGGGGTAGTTTCTTTAGTCGTTTTCCTGCTTTATGGTGAGCTTGATTACTGATATCATTCGTATTTGCTGTCGTTATTTATCTACCGGGTAATTGTTTTGTTCAAATGGCTTTCGGGATATCAGGCTATCAGCTGCAGGCCGTTACATTTCTACAATTTTAAGAGAAGAATATTTACGCATTTACAATGAATTAATTAGTATGTCATTTATGGAAAGATTAGGAATATTTTTAATCAAGATTTTTAACTGATCTTAACCCTCCTAATACAAGTATAATATTTGTGGATTTGTGTAGCGCTACTATTCTATTGGGTCACATAACAGCCAGGTTTTTGAATGAGAGCTACTCATATCCTTTATTGTCGCAGTATAGAAATAAGTCAGTATCGGTCGCTGGTGAGAGTCATTTTGAAATGATTAATTACCTCGTTTGCTTCTGTTAATTGTGGAAATTCCAAAGGAGATCGGGAGAAGAAAATTGAAAGAGAGACACTTCCTTCTACCTAAAACGAAGTTGCTAACAGAGTCTCTGTCAAAGTTCTGTTAACGATTAAGCTTATGATGAGTGTATTTATGAATGAATACAGTTGAACAACTGTTTGGACTTTTTAGTTCATTGATGGGTAAAATATCGAAGGTGATTGTGTGTGGCCAAGCGGCTGTTGGGAAGACTGCAATTCTGGAGCAAATTGTAAATGGAGATCATGTTGTTGGATCAGTGAGTCTTATGTATATTTATTTATTTGTTTCTTTGCAATCTTGATTGATGAATTTGATGTTGAGGAAAAAGGCAAAACAACATGATAATACTGACTACAATTATAGAGATGACACCAGTGTGAAGAGTTGTATTGTGTATCTATTTTCAGCCAATGTTTTCAACAATAGAAGACATTTATGTCGCTCTGGTCGACACTGACCGTGGTCAGAAGGAGAAAGTTCACTTCTACGACACTGCCGGGCTTGTTAGTGTTACCACATCTCTATTTGAGTGATAAAATAAATTCTATTCGTGTTTTTATGAATATTTTATAATTTGATTCCTAAGATTGTGCTTGAGAATTTTGTCTAGACTGTGCAGAAGTTTTGTTACTTCAATACTCTTTTTGGTAATAGCAATAAACTTTGATCTATTTGATGTAGTATTTTGAGTTTTCTTTTCAGGACACTGTACGGGCTGAGCTATCAAAGCATTATCTGAGTTTTGCTGATGTAAGTAAAATATTTGCCTGTTTATATTGAGTCAAGAACTATAACAATCTATAATACTGATCACTTTATATAGCACTTTGATTATAATGTTCTAGTCATCAGCCAAGAGCACATGTTATTAATAGTTTAAGTTGCTTTGCATTTATTTTAAGAAATTCTGTTTCAGATATCAATTGTTACGCTTAGTTGAATTGATTTTGCTTGAAATAAGTTATGAGTGGGTTTAGGCAATCTGCAGTTCTTTATTTGCAGTCATGGTTATTTAGACAGCTTTTTTGATTTTGATATTAATCTATTTCCAGGGTTACATATTAGTCTATGATGTTACAAATGAGTCTTCATTCCAGTGCATGGATCGCCTGAAGAAATTCATTGAGAAGAATAAGGAAAAGAAAGAAGTAAACAGTTTACATATTTTCTTAGAAAGTTATTATTTTGGATTAAGAAGAGCAGAGAAAGCCTTTGTCTTATTGTAGTCATTGGAATTGCCCTTCCATCCAAATGACTTGCTTCTAAAGTTCTGCAATGTGTGTTGTTTTCAAGGCCGTTATCATAGCTTTGGGGAATAAATGCGATTTGAAGGATCAAAAACAGGTTGACTTCAACATGGCCAATAGATGGGCTCAAGTGGAGAAAGGTAAATAAGCTGTATCAAATTCATTCCCATGCCAGATAACTTTCAATACATCTCCATTATGCACTCCTACCTCCATTATACTTTGACATGACAGTGTTTATTCTAGCCACCTTGACATTGGGTGGATTTTGAAATGTTTGGGGGGACAAGGTCTGAGTCTCCACACTTTGGGGGGGATTTCCATCCCCCAGCCAACATACAAAAAATGGGGGGGGGGGTAAAACTTTGGGGGGAATTCCCCCCCAGAGAAGGCCTAGAATAAACACTGCATGAGAAAGTTGCTTCAGTCTACTGTGTTGTTAAAACCATACTCTACTCTATGCCAAGTAATTAATTATAGTCTACAAGGCCAAGTTTACGCACGAAGCAGGTTGACTTTTCTGTCAACTACTCACTAAGAGAGAGTTACTGAAATTTGAATAGGCTTGTTTTTATAATTAATTAATTTACTGGTTTTATTTTATTTATATTTTGAAAAACCAGTTCGTCTGTGGGAAGTTTCAGTCAGTAACCGCAATTCACTGATGGATTCTTTCGTTTGGCTCGCATCGAAGATGACTCAACCGCAAAGTAAGCAGATTTTACTCGTCTCCAGGTTTTCTTCAGCATCTCACGTAAGGTTGAGAAGACAAGGTCCTCAATGAGTTCTCTATGTTTGTTCTTTTGTCTTTTGCAGGCAAACGTTTCCCTCCATTTGGAGGAGATAGCAAACGAACAAAAGCATCAAATGCTGAATTCTGATGACCACTCAAGGTTTCTCAGCAGAATTGTTATTCGCTCAAATATTTTTATCAACAGATTCATCATTCTTGTGACTGAGTGAGCGTAGAAAGCATCGTGCTGGAACTAAATTAGTACCAGTGCTTTTCAACTCTGCAATTTATTAATTACACACTGATAGACTTTGAAACACAAGTACTTTATTTTTGTAAATATTAATAATTATAAATAATGTTAGTAATAGCAGAACAGGCCAGCAGTCCTGACCTTGATGATAAGTTTTTTGGTTGCATCTGCACCACTCAACTGAGATGCAAGTGAATACATCTGGCGTCTATTCAGTGGATGGAGAGGAGGCAAAGGACAGATTGGCAACATTTAGTATAGGAACTGATTATTGAATAATGGATTTCTTATTTCATGTAGACATCAGAAAATTGCTTTGAAATTTGGACTTTCTGATATTAAATGTCAGTTTTCCACAAGACTGGTTTTCTTAATTTCAGAGTCAAACAGAGGCCCGGCCTCTGAGCCCCTCTCGTGGCTTTTTCAATAGTTAACTTAATCTGTGGGAATTAATTTATTTAACTCAAAAAGAGAAGTGACTATTCTGTTTGTCTTTCAATTGAGTCTAATGGCTTTATTATTTTAAACTTGCAGGGATGTGGATGGTTGAAAATCTCTAAAAATATACCAATCAAAATGTCATAGAGCAGCAAACAATCCAAAATTGTAATTATTTCAACACAAACATATAATACACAAAATACTTGAAGTTCTTAATTAACAGTAAACATCACAGCAAGCTGCTTTCTGCTACAATCCCATTGACATTACACTTCTAAAATAAATCTGATGTCTCTTTAGTTCATTAATCGCAAATTGTAATATAAATAGTATATGCTTATGCATTTATACATGTATTGGCACAAATTTGCCAACAAGTTTTTGGAACTGGTTTGAAACTATGAGAAAGAGAAACATCAATGTCTCTTTGCAAATTCTCGTCGAATCCAATCGGAATCTTCGTAGAAACATTGGTTGGAAAGTCTCAGGGCTGCTCGCTTGTAACAGAAATAGTAGAGCACAGCACCTGAAACAGAAACATTTTTACCACATTAACCTCTGCCCTCATGTGAGATACTTCATCATCATCATCTATACTACCCTGGCAGTGCTATGCATGCATAGGCCATCCATTAACAATAGATCGCCAAATGTCTCTATCTAGGGCAGTCCTATCTGCTTCGTATAAAGTTAGTCCAATTGTTTTGCAGTCTTCTTTAACAGTGTTGATTCATCTCTTTTTTGGTCCTCCTCTGATTCTTTCCCTGTTAACTTTACCATACAGCACAATCTTTGGGTATCTGTTGTTCATTCTGACCACATGTCCAAAGTACCATAGATGGTGCTGGTACTATAGTTTGGAACCAGTTGCTTAGGTCTCCATTTATTCTGACTGCTGCAGAGGTGTCTTTGTAGATGTGTTCTAAGTTTCTGATTATTTTTTCTTGGTAGCCATAGAATCTCATGGTTCTCCATAGGCCTTTTCTCCATACGCTGTCAAACGGCTTTCGGAAATCAACATAACAAGTGTATAGCTCTTTACTAAATTCTTCATATTTTTCTGCTATTTGTCATAGTGTAAAAATCTGGTCGAAAAGAATCAATTGTTACAAGAAGAAGCTTAACCACTCACAGTTAAATGTCAAAAGCTAAAGTAATTAGTAATTACTCTGCAGATTATCTTACTTAGCCTCTGGAAAATATACAGCACTGTAAATCCTGGACTGTATATGTACACAGAAGGGTCGTCCCATAGCATCGTCTAAAAATGCAGAAATTCTAATCAATAGATGCCATAAACCATAAAGCCACCACCTACATATTCCCAAAATTCATAATCTTACAGTAAAGTTTTTCTAAATAAGCAGTTAAATTAAACAGAAGGCAGAGGAACAAACACCAGTTTCTTGAGATTTCTATTAAGACATTAAGTTGATGTTAGGAATCCTTACCATCTGCCAAACGTGAAGTGAGATGCTGAGGGTGAGGTAAATAAAGGCAATGATTATTGACCATTTAAACTTTATGATGAGTATGGATATCAGTCCAGCCTGGAAGATGTAAGTGCTGAAGAAGAGGAGGAAGAGAATAATGACAGCAACCAGAATGCAGATGTCTTGAATTCTAAAACAATACATAGGCTAATAATTCTATGAAATCCTATGCAAAGACTGATAAATCCACTCGCACAAAAAATCAAGTCGTTGCTAGTGTAACTCTACTGAAAGTACAGAACCTGGTGTTTACGATATGTTGTTTACTAACACGTAGAGAACCACTTGAATGACGACCTCAGGATTTCGAACATTTGCGAACGAGTTAAACGCGAGATCCTCTACTAGAAGTAAATACTGAAGGAGGAGCATCGGACGATAACGACCCAGCAACATCTTCGGTCGTTCTCAAAGAAATTTTGAAATTCCAATTGCGCTTTGCAGCGCCTTCAGTAGGCCTACTTTGTTTTTTATACCTATATTCAAAAAAATAAGACATTAAGTGCTAAATTTCGCTCGGAGGTCCACTCAGTAACACCGTCCCTCATTTGGAACCACTAACTGTTTGGTACTTTAAGGGTCAATTGAAAGAGAATAATTTATGAAGTTCCTCCTAGACTCCTCCAAGCCTAGACTGCGTGTTTCTTGCCATTGAAATTAATTATAAACTTCCGGTAAATACTAAAAGCAACTATCACGATCCTGTAGCCCTTATATTTGACTATTATTACTACTAAGCCTACCATTGTGTTCAGTGACTAAAAGTCCGTAGGCCTAACCAGGATTGTTAAAACTATGGACACCGTCGCTTATATACACCAATCTTAGCAGATCCAACAGGTAGTGAGGGCAACAGGATAGAGCAAGTGGGAGGGGACTTCTAGGATGGAAACTTCTAAAACTTGGATTAGTCTACATGTAGTTGCTTAAAATGAGTCCACTAAAGTATCTTAATGTAGCCATAATTGTCATCACTAAAAATCACCATGACATTTAGGCCCTATACGATAGTTAGCCTAAAAACTCTTAAACTGTTCAATGAGAGACAGCAACTTCTAAAACTTGGATTAGTCTACATGTAGTTGCTTAAAATGAGTCCACTAAAGTATCTTAATGTAGCCATAATTGTCATCACTAATTTTTAAATCACCATTCGTCCTTCACATTTAGGCCATATATAACTTTTAAATTGCAATCAATACAAAATGCACTTGCTCGTGCTGTTACTAAGTCACCTAAATTCTCCCATATTTCACCCATACTAAAATCATTACATTGGCTTAAAATAACAGAACGTATCCAATATAAGATAATAACACTTACACATAGCTCACTTCAGTCATCAAAACCTGTCTACCTTAGATCACTATTAACCCCTCAGCCTCCTCGACCCACACGTTCGTCATCTCATCTCACTCTGTCACGCCCGCTAAATCAGTCATCCCTGAAAATTTGCAACCGTGCCTTCTCATATAACCTGAACTCTGGAACTCGATCCCAGCTTCCTTCGCACACTTGGACACTTTAAAACAATAAAATCTGATTCCTCATTTCCTATAATTCCCGCAAGATCTCCTCAAGTCTTCAGGTCTAAGCTTAAATCCTTCCTGTTTCTGAAATCATTTCCGCCATAGCTGTAACAACCTAGCCTCACTGCCCTTCGGATATTGAATTGCCTGGCTGATCCCACACTTTCCTAGCTATTTTAAGAGAGGCTGAGCGCCTAAGAATAAGCAGCTACTGTTGTGCTGCTTTCCAAGGCGCTATAGAAATCCACGAGATTTTACTTACTTACTTACTTACTTAGCAAGACAGACTATAGCTATGGACAAGAACTAGTCTGAAAAAGATTTTAAGCCAGAATGCTGGGCCTACAATTATATTAACTGCCCCTCTCCATTTTTCTACTTTTAGTCGTGTTTGGTAACAAGAATGTTAATTTTGTTGAGTTAGATTGTTTTTTTTGATTTAGCATCGATTTTTTCTGTTGGTTTGCAATGTTTTAGGCCTGTTGTGCAACAATACACCAGTTTTATTAAATGAAAGGCCTTGTGCAACAAGCAACCACAATAAAATTTAAGAGCATATTTACTGGGGTAATTATTGGATGTTAGTGAATGCTCAGGTAATACAGTTGTGAAGGGTTTGAAGCATTTGCATATTAAATTATTTATAAATCCTGTAATATTAAACAGCGCATGACGAATTGCAGCAATCGAGTCGGCTGGTGGCATTAGCAATAGCAAGATAAATTAGAGCAGATTTATGCACTTGATATGGAATTTGATGAGTATTTCCCATTTTCTAGATCCTCTACTCTTTGATTGATTAATACTTTGATACCCTTTTGGAACAACTTCCGTTTGCTAAACTCGGCGCGTCTCTGTTTCGAAAAATTGCGCATCACATCACGATGAAGTCGTGGGCTTTGACCCGGAAGCAGTCGTCGTCTCCGGTGCTGACCCCGACGTGTACAACAACGACGAAGACGACGTAAAGATGGCGGTCGGCGGTCGACGGGGAAAGAGTCAGAAGAGTCCTCCGATCCTCAGCCATGAGTTCATCATTCAGAATCACGCGGACATCGTCTCCTGCGTCGCAATGGTCCTCGTCATCGGACTCATGTTTCAGGTGGCGCTATATAAACGTCTCTAGGTCGTTCCTCTTCATATAGCGCTAAGTGACCCGATGCTGCTGGTATCTCCACCTGTGCCTCTTTCTCTTCCTCCTCCACAGCTTATGTAATTTGTCGATTGAAACATTTAACGCTTAAATGTGCGTCGGATGTGAACTTTGATGCCGCATTCGGTTGAGATCTGGCGTTTTTTGCGTTCATCGCCACATGCGCCATCTGCCATCTGTTAGCTTCAATCTCTATATGCAGCTGCATTTTTGTGGAGCCATAGTTCTTTTCCCGTAAGATTACTGTTCTGCTCGAAAGTCCTTTAGAGATGCTAAGCGCTCATATATTGCATGAGCTCAGGCGGTTTGGCTACTTTGGCGAAATAGCCTATCTGACGTGGTATCTGGTAACAATGATTCCTAGCGTTTCTCCTGCATTTCATCCATCCATTTGCGTGTCGCCTCCACCATTGGCATTTAACCTTTATTGATTGGATCTACAGGTCAAGATTTGTTAGAAGTGTATTTGTAGAGATCTTGACCTTTGGTTGTAATCTCTAGAAAGTCAGAAGGGGAATGAAATATTTCTGACCATGGACGGAATTTGAAAAAAAACTGGGATCAGTTAACCGAAACATAAATTGTGTTGATTTTATTTCAGGCTACAAGTCCAGTTGCTTCTCTCTTCATTGCCATCCAGCACAACATCACAGTCAATGGTAATCCCAAAGTCCGCTTTGCATCAGATATTTTACATATTTCGCATGAAATGATTGTACACCAAGCAGCTGTTTTTACCGATCTCAGTGCTTTGAAGCGTCCTGTCTAACAGCCAGGACTCCTCATTACCGGTATTTGAATGTGATAAGTCTGCTTGCTTTCTAATGGTTCAAGCATAGTTAGAAATTGTATTACTTTGAAAGTTATTGATGTTTTAGGAACAGTGGATTCAGGAATTAACTTCTACACTTATGGTTCAAAGGATTTGTTCACAGTGTTTTTCTACGTCTTGATCTGCGTCGTCGTTCATGCAGTTGTTCAGGAATACATTTTGGATGTAAATTGATTTGTCATCTGCTTTATGGGTTCTGCTTTTTGGGTTACTTCCACTGCATATTTTTAAAGACTTAAATTACCGGTAATAACTTGGAATACCCAGTATATAGATGAAATTCTTACAATTAGCATTGAGTAGAATCTAAGGTTCTCAGTAGAAAAGGGTCTTAAATGTTGATTGACATTTAATTTCAGGATGTGATATTCTCTGTGATTTTTTGTTGATTTTAGAAACTTAACAGACGAATGCACCTGTCAAAGGTGAAACACAGCAAATTCAATGAGTCTGGTCAGCTGCTCATCTTCTATGCTGCATCTGCTGCTTGGGGATTGGATATCATTGTTAGGGTAACTTTACACATTTTGCTTATTCGTCAATATCCGAATGCTTTGTTTTCGATATCATTCGTCTCCTTGTCTTCACACCTTTCTGAAAACTGAAATTTATCTTTTTAGTCTTGTAGAAGTAATGTAATGTGAAAGCAATGCAATGTAACAGTAACACAATATAGCAGCCTATTTATATAGCACCTCTGTTGAGAAATTGCTTGACAGTGTTCCCACTGCAATTACTGCATATTGATGAAGAGAAGCAGTTTAAGTCGTCTAAACAAGAGGCCATGGAATGAGCAGTGGATATATTTACAGATACAGGATGGGGGGTCCAGGGACACAGGACCAACCGATTGAAAACCTTGCTTCTGGAACGAAGGGGTTTTCAACGGGGGCATGCTGAGGAGAGGCCTTGAGTTGTGGATCAAGGATGAAGCAGATGGAGTCGTTTGTTAGAGTTTTGTTTTATGTGACTTTTGTTTTTGATTGGCTGCAGGAGAATTATGCGAGCAACATTGGCAGAATCTGGGAAGGCTATCCGCACGTCAATCTGCCGTAAGTGGCACTCAAACTGCTTCATCTGCATATGCTGACCCAATTTTAAGCAGACTGAGTCATGTCAGAATTTGTAGCTGTATTGCAGAGGCTAATGTGATCTTTCTGAGCGCTTATCGCTTGTTGATATTTCCTCAATCGGAATTAGGTTAGCTCTGCAGACGGCCACTCGGTGACGCTCGTGGAGGAGCAGTTATGATCATCAAATGCTGAATGCACATTCAATGGCTGCCTTAGTTGTTTGCTTGATAATTTAATAAGTTTGTTTGCATTTGGTTTTCCTTTCTGTAGCTTTGTGGTTAAGTTCTACTACATTCTGCAGCTGGCCTACTGGGTGCATTCATATCCGGAACTTTATTTTCAAAAAGTCAAAAAGGCACGGAAAATAGTTTTTCAATTCTTTTTATAATTTCTGAGGTTTAGAATGATCAGTGCTTTATCTTAGTGTATTTTCACTTTCCTGATGTTTAGATTAAAAATGTTTGAATTATTGTTATTTAAGAGATTCTGGCTTGTGATTGAGAAATGAAGTGATTTTTAGAATTGAAAATTGAAGTGCCGTTCATTTGTAGGAAGAGCTCTGGGGCAGGATTCAATACATCACGATGTACCTGGCGTTCATCTTGGCCGGTTATCTGCTCAAGTGAGTTTTCATGACACCTGTACAAGTAGTTAACAGGTAATGGTCACAGGAACCAGTGCAGTCAGGGTGTTGACTCATTTCCTGTGAGTCATTGGTTGTATGTGTCTTTGTCTGTTTCAGTCTCACTCGCTTGACTCTCTTCCTCCTAGTTTTGCATTACATTGTGGAGCTGATATTCCACGCATCGCGTCTGCTCTACTTTTCAGAAAAGTCGGAAGTGGCAAATCCAGGGCAAGTACTTCTCCCTCCTCAGCTTCTATTACTGACTCCAGTTCTTAGATTATGGGTAGGCAGAGAGAGAGACAGACAGACAGACAGACAGAGAGAGAGGAGGGCTTTGGAGTAAATTTAGAAGATCTTTGATGTCTTAATGAGTGATTTGATTTGCATTCATCTCTTGTAGTTTTATGGTTTGGAACGTTCTCTTTGTGATCGTTAGACTATTCACCATTACACTGTCAGTCCTCGCCCTGTGGTAAATATTCTGTGTGCTTTTTTTTAGATTCTCTGCTTAGATTTCTTATTATCTGAGTTTAACATTGATTTTCTTAGTGGTTAATTACGGGGTCAGACATTTCCATGAAAAGGGTTCAATTCTCTCATTGTAGAGGCTTTTTTTGCATTCTGGAAGCTGGTTTCTAAACATTTTTATTGGTTTATGTGTTTTGTCTGTGTATGATAATGATTTTGATGATGATGATGATGATGATGATGATGATGATGATGATGATGATGATGATGATGATGATGTGAATGGGGGATGGTTTGTTTAGGTTTGGCCTTTCAAAGACCAGCGTTGTCTCGATTAACTTTGCAGATGGCAACTTCAATACACAGATTGTGAGGTCAGGTCTTTTTGCTTTGTGTTATTGTATTTTACAAATTCCTGCAAAATTTCTGTAGAGTTGTGAGCCTCAAAGTTTCAGTTAATTTGCTACTTCCCATTTTGTTTGAAATAACTGCTGTGAGATTTGCCGCATTGGATCCAACAATTGACTTGGAGATTTTTGAAAGCAGCCGTTTAAGTTGACAGAGAATCTGACAGGTACAATGACAAGCACCTCTTCAATGTATTTACCTTTGGGTAAACAATGTCAGTGCTTATTGATCCAGAGAGGGTTGTTGCTATTTTTCTGTGGTTGGATTTTGTTGGTGCGTTCTGTTTCAGGATCAACAGCCTTCTGGCCGTGTTTTTGCTGCAGGCGTGGGTGATGTGGAATTTCATCAATTTCCATCTTCGGCGAGTGCGTGAGAAGAGCGAAACTGCTGCAGTTACTGCCAACAAGAAGCTTGCGTCACCGGGTTCTTCACACAAAAAGAAAAAATCAAAAGGTCTTTGAAACCAATTAATAGTTAATGGACCACAGGATGACAGCTGCCCTCTATAATGACTCATCGACTTATGGATAGTTAAGAGTGTGTTCAGTTGCAGTATTTGACTGCAGTTTCCTTAGCATCCATATTTTAAAGGACTTTTATTGAATGAAATTCCTATCATAACATAAATGATTTAATTGTGAAGCGAATATACTTGATCAATTATTGTTGTGAGATTTTCGACCACTCCATCGTCATGTGTATTCAGAGTTTGTATTTTGTTGAAATTTCAGCAAATGTTCGTGAAAATGATGAGTCTCGGTCGGAGGAAGGTTCTGGGGACGAGCCGTTTGCTTCGGAAAATGGAACCCTTCGACTGCGCTCGACGAAGGGGCGCTGATGAACAGAAGGCAGTCCTTTGGAGCGATGGAGTAGAGAGTAGTTGTAATTTTGTTTAAGTGGTTCTGGGTTTAGTGAATTATTTGCTTTACGATGAATTTACTGGATTGTCTGGATTGACAGGAAGATGAGTCGTCAGTGGCTGAAGAAGCCATTGCACTTGTATTCTCATTTCCTTCTGATTTTCTTTCTGCTTAATTTTTCAATCATCAATCATTTTTAGATATGCTTGATCAAGGTTGTTGTAAAGATTTCGGTCGGCCAAGAAAATTTTTAAGTTCGTGTTGTTTCTTTGCATAGAGAGTTTAATGTTTGAATTGTCAGAAATTTCACTGGTTCACTCTGCAACTTCTTCCTCTTCTGTTTTCTTCTATTTAAGAATGAATGGATTTTAGAAACGTGTCGTAGACTATGATTGCCTGATTTAGCAAATTATTGATTGCATTTTTGTTTGACTGGGGACTGAATGAGTGATTGGCCAGATCTTCTGTTATGCCGTCTGATAATTTTTGTGCTCTTGTATTTACTGTTGGCATATGATGTATGGCCTGTAGCCTATGCTTGCCATGTCTTCCTCATAATACTTTTAGAGTTGTTTCATATTTAACCAGATCCCTTGACCTTTCAACTCTACTGCTTATAACCATTTGTTAAAGAATTATCATTGCTTTTAAAGGAAACTGAAAATTTACTACAGGTTTTTGTTTCTGGATACTGTATTTATGGATGATTTAACAGTTGCAGTTGACTAAGGTATTCTTGAGTCTGCAGAAGAAGAAGGCTTATTTGATTTTATTTCTAATGTACTTTGAGATATTACACTTGCACTGTTTCAGCGTGATTCATGAAGGGTCCATGCAGCCATTTGCCTGCATTGCTGCTGTGTTGGTTATGAGGTTCATTGGCCTTGAGATGAATACTACATTATGCAGTGGACTGCATTGGCATGCTGTGCTTTTATGTAAATGCTATATTATATATTCAATTTAAACATCATTTAGCTTTGTACTGAGAGAGAGAGAGAGAGACAGAAAGAGAGAGGCTGGAAATTTCTGTAAAGTTTTGGCCTAGTGATGACTTTTAATGAAATATTTGACTGATTGTTTAATTTGTTGTATTTGTTCTCTTTTGCAGTTGTTCTTGTACTTTGAGGAAATCAGTTGATGCTCTGATTGTATTTTCTTTCTGTGAAATCTTTCTGCTATTTTATCTTAAGCATTGATAGTAAGGTTCAGTAAATTCTTTAAATTCTTATTAATCAGTCTCTGCTTGATTCTTTGTTTGTAGAAGTTGGTGAGTGGGAATATTACATTTGTTTTGCTTAGAATGGTCTGTATTTTGTTCGGATAATTATGAATTTGCATGTGTATGAAATTCGTGGCTATATATTCACCTTAATAGCGTTGTACATAGACATTTTGTCCAGTTTTTATCATATTCAAGCTATGACAACCTATGCTTTGTTGTATCTACGCTCTGTAACTTACTTACACTCAAAAATCCCGCGTTCATTTGACGGTTTCTATGGGATATTAATAAAGCATAATTTCATTGGTGAAGAAAATGCAGAGAACCGAATTAGAGTTGCATTTATTTACGAGTCATTTGAGCATTCAGTGTGTGTATGTTGTGTTGGGATCAACTGTTAACACATAAGTTGTGTGTCATTTCAATTCAACTGCTGTATAAAACTCAACCTGTATATTAAATACTGCTTTGTGTCATTCATTATGGCGTTCTTTGTGTCGTGGTTTAGACGTGTTAGCTGCAGTCTACAGTTCAGTTAGAAACTGAAGTTTGTCAATTGAGAGACTGTGGCGTTGCCAAGCGGGGGTCGGGGTTAAAACCAATGTTCCCTCTAAATTTTGTTGAGTGTGGGCGGAAAAGTATAGTGCCTGAGCGGCACACTTTCATGCCTGAGCAATTGAATTGTTTCACAGATGTCACCCAAGACAAAACACAACAAAATCAGTGTTTTTTGAAAATCAAAATCACTTATTATATTTTGCAATATAGACACATTAATAGGTGGCTGGAAATTGCATCACTGCAAGGTGTTTTCTAAATAGAAATTTGGGGAAATATCATGAATTTTTGGGTCGCCTAAAATTTTCATGGACTATAGTCCAGGTTTTTTTCAAGAGGAACATTGATTTGGACCCCCGTCATTTTGGGATATTTTGGATATCTATCAGATATCTGACTGCTTTAAAGGTTTGAAAATCTATAAAATGTATAGCCACCATTATTATATTTTGCAATATAGACACATTAATAGGGTGGAAAGTGACGGATTTTTCTACTCCACTGACATCACTGCAAGGTGTTTGAAGGTTCTAAATAGAAATTTGGGTGAAATATCGACATGAATTTTTGGGTCGCCTGAAAATTTTTCATGGACTATAGTCCAGGGTTTTTTTTCAAATTTGAGCGAAAATTTGTGGTGTCGTAGAGATTTCATATTTGCACCGATTGAAGCCCCGTCGATGTCTACAAGGAATCTGGACCCGCATTTTGGATATCTATCAGATATCTGACTGCTTTAAAGGTTTGAAAATCTATAAAATGTATAGCCACCATTATTATATTTTGCAATATAGACACATTAATAGGGTGGAAAGTGACGGATTTTTCTACTCCACTGACATCACTGCAAGGTGTTTGAAGGTTCTAAATAGAAATTTGGGTGAAATATCGACATGAATTTTTGGGTCGCCCGAAAATTTTTCATGGACTATAGTCCAGGGTTTTTTCAAATTTGAGCGAAAATTTGTGGTGTCGTAGAGATTTCATATTTGCACCGATTGAAGCCCCGTCGATGTCTACAAGGAATCTGGACCCGCATTTTGGATATCTATCAGATATCTGACTGCTTTAAAGGTTTGAAAATCTATAAAATGTATAGCCACCATTATTATATTTTGCAATATAGACACATTAATAGGGTGGAAAGTGACAGATTTTTCTACTCCACTGACATCACTGCAAGGTGTTTGAAGGTTCTAAATAGAAATTTGGGTGAAATATCGACATGAATTTTTGGGTCGCCCGAAAATTTTTCATGGACTATAGTCCAGGTTTTTTTTCGAAATTTGAGCGAAAATTTGTGGTGTCGTAGAGATTTCATATTTGCACCGATTGAAGCCCCGTCGATGTCTACAAGGAATCTGGACCCGCATTTTGGATATCTATCAGATATCTGACTGCTTTAAAGGTTTGAAAATCTATAAAATGTATAGCCACCATTATTATATTTTGCAATATAGACACATTAATAGGGTGGAAAGTGACGGATTTTTCTACTCCACTGACATCACTGCAAGGTGTTTGAAGGTTCTAAATAGAAATTTGGGTGAAATATCGACATGAATTTTTGGGTCGCCTGAAAATTTTCATGGACTATAGTCCAGGTTTTTTTTTCGAATTTGAGCGAAAATTTGTGGTGTCGTAGAGATTTCATATTTGCACCGATTGAAGCCCCGTCGATGTCTACAAGGAATCTGGACCCGCATTTTGGATATCTATCAGATATCTGACTGCTTTAAAGGTTTGAAAATCTATAAAATGTATAGCCACCATTATTATATTTTGCAATATAGACACATTAATAGGGTGGAAAGTGACGGATTTTTCTACTCCACTGACATCACTGCAAGGTGTTTGAAGGTTCTAAATAGAAATTTGGGTGAAATATCGACATGAATTTTGGGTCGCCTGAAAATTTTTCATGGACTATAGTCCAGGGTTTTTTTTTTCGAAATTTGAGCGAAAATTTGTGGTGTCGTAGAGATTTCATATTTGCACCGATTGAAGCCCCGTCGATGTCTACAAGGAATCTGGACCCGCATTTTGGATATCTATCAGATATCTGACTGCTTTAAAGGTTTGAAAATCTATAAAATGTATAGCCACCATTATTATATTTTGCAATATAGACACATTAATAGGGTGGAAAGTGACGGATTTTTCTACTCCACTGACATCACTGCAAGGTGTTTGAAGGTTCTAAATAGAAATTTGGGTGAAATATCGACATGAATTTTTGGGTCGCCTGAAAATTTTCATGGACTATAGTCCAGGGTTTTTCGAAATTTGAGCGAAAATTTGTGGTGTCGTAGAGATTTCATATTTGCACCGATTGAAGCCCCGTCGATGTCTACAAGGAATCTGGACCGCATTTTGGATATCTATCAGATATCTGACTGCTTTAAATGTTTGAAAATCTATAAAATGTATAGCCACCATTATTATATTTTGCAATATAGACACATTAATAGGGTGGAAAGTGACGGATTTTTCTACTCCACTGACATCACTGCAAGGTGTTTGAAGGTTCTAAATAGAAATTTGGGTGAAATATCGACATGAATTTTTGGGTCGCCTGAAAATTTTCATGGACTATAGTCCAGGGTTTTTTTCGAAATTTGAGCGAAAATTTGTGGTGTCGTAGAGATTTCATATTTGCACCGATTGAAGCCCCGTCGATGTCTACAAGGAATCTGGACCCGCATTTTGGATATCTATCAGATATCTGACTGCTTTAAAGGTTTGAAAATCTATAAAATGTATAGCCACCATTATTATATTTTGCAATATAGACACATTAATAGGGTGGAAAGTGACGGATTTTTCTACTCCACTGACATCACTGCAAGGTGTTTGAAGGTTCTAAATAGAAATTTGGGTGAAATATCGACATGAATTTTTGGGTCGCCCGAAAATTTTTCATGGACTATAGTCCAGGGTTTTTTTTCGAAATTTGAGCGAAAATTTGTGGTGTCGTAGAGATTTCATATTTGCACCGATTGAAGCCCCGTCGATGTCTACAAGGAATCTGGACCCGCATTTTGGATATCTATCAGATATCTGACTGCTTTAAATGTTTGAAAATCTATAAAATGTATAGCCACCATTATTATATTTTGCAATATAGACACATTAATAGGGTGGAAAGTGACGGATTTTTCTACTCCACTGACATCACTGCAAGGTGTTTGAAGGTTCTAAATAGAAATTTGGGTGAAATATCGACATGAATTTTTGGGTCGCCTGAAAATTTTTCATGGACTATAGTCCAGGGTTTTTTTCGAAATTTGAGCGAAAATTTGTGGTGTCGTAGAGATTTCATATTTGCACCGATTGAAGCCCCGTCGATGTCTACAAGGAATCTGGACCCGCATTTTGGATATCTATCAGATATCTGACTGCTTTAAAGGTTTGAAAATCTATAAAATGTATAGCCACCATTATTATATTTTGCAATATAGACACATTAATAGGGTGGAAAGTGACAGATTTTTCTACTCCACTGACATCACTGCAAGGTGTTTGAAGGTTCTAAATAGAAATTTGGGTGAAATATCGACATGAATTTTTGGGTCGCCCGAAAATTTTTCATGGACTATATAGTCCAGGTTTTTTTCGAAATTTGAGCGAAAATTTGTGGTGTCGTAGAGATTTCATATTTGCACCGATTGAAGCCCCGTCGATGTCTACAAGGAATCTGGACCCGCATTTTGGATATCTATCAGATATCTGACTGCTTTAAAGGTTTGAAAATCTATAAAATGTATAGCCACCATTATTATATTTTGCAATATAGACACATTAATAGGGTGGAAAGTGACGGATTTTTCTACTCCACTGACATCACTGCAAGGTGTTTGAAGGTTCTAAATAGAAATTTGGGTGAAATATCGACATGAATTTTGGGTCGCCTGAAAATTTTCATGGACTATAGTCCAGGGTTTTTTCGAAATTTGAGCGAAAATTTGTGGTGTCGTAGAGATTTCATATTTGCACCGATTGAAGCCCCGTCGATGTCTACAAGGAATCTGGACCCGCATTTTGGATATCTATCAGATATCTGACTGCTTTAAAGGTTTGAAAATCTATAAAATGTATAGCCACCATTATTATATTTTGCAATATAGACACATTAATAGGGTGGAAAGTGACGGATTTTTCTACTCCACTGACATCACTGCAAGGTGTTTGAAGGTTCTAAATAGAAATTTGGGTGAAATATCGACATGAATTTTTGGGTCGCCCGAAAATTTTCCATGGACTATATAGTCCAGGTTTTTTTGAAATTTGAGCGAAAATTTGTGGTGTCGTAGAGATTTCATATTTGCACCGATTGAAGCCCCGTCGATGTCTACAAGGAATCTGGACCAATGTTCCCTCTAAATTTTGTTGAGTATGCGCGGAAAAGTATAGTGCCTGAGCGGCAAACTTTCATGCCTGAGCAATTGAATTGTTTCACAGAGGTCACCCAAGAGAAAACACAACAAAATGAGTGTTGTTTGAAACTCAAAATCACTGCACGGCGGCTGGAAATTGCTGTGCGGCGTTTTCTTGTCATGTGCGCGGCCGCGCAGCTTAAAGGGAACATTGGTTAAAACCTTCCTTGGCTGCCGAAAACAAAATATTTTTAATGAGTTTCTATGCATTTTAATTTTTTTGTCGTGACTTTGGGGTCAAAACCCCCTTGGCTATAGGATGTAACGGTTTAAGAGGCAAGGACCTCTTTTTGCTTGTCAGGGGAAAATAGAGCCGATAACCTTTTATTTTCTTGTCAAGATTTTGCAAAGTTGGTCATGGTTAAAACAACCCCCCTTTCCGGAAATCCTGGTTATTCCACTGGACAGAGAAATCACGAGTCTTTAAAAAAACTCTGCAACATCTGAATGGTTGGATGTACAGTACTCAGCTATGAATAATATATTTGTCAATCTTTAAAGTTATGTTTAATTTTAAGCAATACTAATAATACAACTGCTCTTTGTAAAGGGTTCAGTGCTGATAGGCAGCCGCCGTTTGTATTATCTTCTCGACGTCCTTTGAAGATCGGCGGAACATGTCGGTGTCAATTTCTGAGTCGGAGCTTGAGCTGTCTGAATTGGAGGAGTCGGAGTAACTGCCAATGCCTGGAAGAACTCCGACCGCCTGTGCACTTGCCATCTCCAGCGTAGTTGATCCGTTTCCATCACAAGTGTCGTCTTTCTCCGCTTCACTCGGCTGATGATCCACTGCCTCACCTTCAACATTTAAAATAGTCAAACTGCTAACGGTTAAGACTCCACCGGAGCACGTTACAGCCTACGGTGGAGTCTGAAATCACAATTGATTAAAGATATCGATTGCTGTTGAGATCTTGACTGTGTCGAGGCAATCGAGCACTTCACGACTGCAATTAATCAGAAATCAAGATAACCGTAAAAACTAAATAATGGTGAAGAGAACTTCTAATGGTTCAGCATTTTCCAAACCTCTCTCTGTCTCTGGAGGTTCATCTCTTGCTCTCTTCGTTTCTTCAACTGTCTCTTCGCCATCACTTCTGAAAATTGAAGACAGAATATGAACCACAGCTACATGGCTTCCAGTCTCTACGTACATCCTCAGAATGACTCAAATTCATCACGTTAAAAATTATCAACAACTACATCGGAATCCCAAGGAAATTTACTAAAAATTACTTTGTGTGCTCAAAGTCCTTGACATTTGGCAATCTGAGGCTGAGATTTCACCGTTATAAAGGGAGAATTCAAAACGCGATTTCTACTACTGAAGACAAGATTTTTAAAATTCCGCTGCATTTTACCTTTTCCGTTTGACAACTCGACTCAAGATGTCCGCTTGCGTCTGCTTTTTGGGTCCTAAATGGGCGCTGGGTTTTGCAAGCACATCGGAAGACTTCTCCCCCACAGTTGGCCTAATTGTTGCCGCTGCTGCTTTTTCAGAAGGAGCCTCCAAACAACAACGACATATGTCAACTAAATAAACTAGTTTTATTATAACATTATAATATAAAAGTACATTATCATTGTTACTGGTCTAATCATTACTGTAATACAAGTTTTACTTTCACAAAAGCCTCAACGGTTGTCTTCAATCATTATTGAGACAGGTTTGAAATACTAACACATTTTGAAAGTCTGAAGTAAATTTTACTGAGTTTCAAAAGTGAAGCAGCAGCATTCTCACTCGAAGCAGTGCAAGTGTCTCCTTCTCTTCCTTAAGTCGTTCTGCTTCCAGTTCTTGCTGCCGCTGGCTGACGAACTCAAGGAAATCCGCCTCTTCATTGTCAAGCCCTCGCACCTGGTTCTCTGTGCAAAATCACACACAAGCCTTTCTGACTTCATCACAGATAAACACCATCCAATTTAAACATAAATAGAGTTCAATCACAATAATAAAAATTTGCTTCAAAAGACATTAAGCCAATCAACTGAATTACACGATTTTGGTAAAACAAAAATTTATAAAAAGTAAAATTTATACCAGCACAATATCAGAGAACTCGTCAATTGATGCCGCCGCAGTGGACACGACAATAACGGCTCTCAATATTCACCAGCAAAACAAGTGAGAGAACAACTAAATGAGAAGCAAAATTGCGCTTACTTAGCTTGTGTTGGTCTTCGTATTCCGCTTGTTTCTTGTCTTTCTGTTCCTGAAGACGTTCATAAAGTGGTCTTCTATCAATTTCCTCTTCCTCAGGAGCTTCTGAAATCACAAAATTTCATTCCTCAACTTTCTAATGATTCACAAAACACCAAAAGCAAATGAAAATAAGACAACAAAGAAATATAAGAGATCTAAATAAGACCAGATGAATTCTGCTGTTGCTGCCAACTGACAAAGCTTTTTATACAATTGTTCAAACTTTAAACCAATGCCAACCATTTAGCTATCTTAGTTAAGCTGTCATTTCTGATTTCTGTACCGCACAAAACCTTTCAGAGTAAAGTGCATGGCACAACATGCATGACAATCCTTAAAGAGTGTTATTATTATTATTATTATTATTATTATTATTATTATT
Source organism: Metaphire vulgaris (assembly GCA_018105865.1). Taxonomy (NCBI): domain Eukaryota; kingdom Metazoa; phylum Annelida; class Clitellata; order Crassiclitellata; family Megascolecidae; genus Metaphire; species Metaphire vulgaris. The sequence goes on from CM030853.1 coordinate 228,835, forward strand.
ATTATTATTCCAGGACAATTTATATAGCGCTGTACGCAGGGTTTAAAATCCAAAATCAAAAGCACTTTGACAACGCTGACATGTCAATTAAGGTCAAAAGGTGGCGATCTTAAAATCCGCTGTGATTATGGAAAGAGCTTTGCTGCCGTGAAGAAGTCTGGTGCAGTCTTTTAGAAGCGGTCCTTCAAAGAAACTGTAGCCCCATTGACATGCCAACGAGGAACGGAAGATGGTGTAAGAGTCCGCGAGTTGGTAGTAGGAGTTATCCACGCAGATAAAGGTAGAAACTGAATGACTTATATAAACAGGGATCTGCAGTCTCTTAGTCTATACTGAGTTTGTCCGAACTTTCATTGAGCTGCTAAGCAATGCAAGCGGAGTTATTAGTGTGTTACAGCCCAACCTTTTGGTTGCTCAGGTCTTCGTACTTTTTCCCATTCCTCTTGTCTCTTCTTTCGCTTTTCCTCAAGTTCTGACTGCGAGACGAATTTCGACGTGAGATCGGACATTACGATGATTCACTTGCACTCAAATCGTGAAGTTATATCAAATCACAGCAACGAAAAGTCTGAAAAATGTAGCAACATTGAGACAGGCTCGTCGAATATAACACAAAACATCTTAAGCATTTGCAACGGGTGTCACTAGCTGATCAGGCGCATGTGTTAGAAAACGTAATATTCTCCTTTTATATTTGATTTGTAAAAGTCTATAATTAACCTTTATTTATGAAATTTGCTGCACAATAGTTGTATTCAGCCAAGATATTGTGTATTTCTCACAATTCCGTGTATAAATTTGCAGCTATTTTTCAGATTTCAGAAGCGGAAGTCTCAAGGAGAGACGACAGAGCGCTGTGCATAGAATTTAACATTCGCTATATTGTTCATCTGCACGAAAGTTGAAGTAATTGGCCACCATTTTGTTAAGTGATTGTACTGATGGTCTAACATGGTTACTATAGAAATTACGGTAAAATTTCTAGAAGCTTCGGCTTCCAAGAAAGCAATTGGCTCTATGCTATGGCTCTTTGAGACCCGGTTCCAAAGAGGAGCTTTGAAGAAATATGATCACTGTCGAGAAGTACTCACCAAAATGGCGTAAAGCTGCATGAATTACAAACCCTAGACTCGTTATAGAAAATATTAAATTCTACGGTAAGCAAATCGTAACAATTTTGTAGCGCAATTATTTTACTAATGCACGAATATAGATTTGGAAGAAATGTTAATCAATCAACCAACGGATAAGTGAACGAATCTATAAGATGGTAAGAATTACAGTTACACAGCAAGACCATAATGTGAATGAATGGATGGGCGAAACACGTGGTTCTTACAAAGGGCAGAATCTACTGAACTACAGTATTCTAAACCTTGTTGTTGTAATTATTATTACTAATTTATTATTATTGTTGTTGTTGCTGCTGTTGATCAAGCACCCGTGTGTTATAGATGTAGCATTATTCTTAGTGATTTCTATATAGTCTGTCTTGCTGTTTCCCTCTGACTGATCTCTGGAATGACCTGGTCTTTTGCGGATGGATTTGAAGTACCATCGATTGATACCCTTGAGTATTAGAAATGGTGCTATAGAAGTGCATAATTATTATTATTATTATTATTATTATTATTATTATTATTATTATTATTATTATATAGTAACAGAGAGGGTTGAGAGGCAGACCGACGAGACGATTCCAGTTGGATCAGTTAACCCTACGGTTCCGCATTAGAAAGGGGCAAAGGATGCTTCAGGTATCGACCAGAATGCCGTGAGGAGCAGTGGTGTACCCAGATTCCAGAATAGGAGGGACAGTTTCACATATTTCGTCCCAAACGTCTTGACGAGCAAAAAGGTCGTCGTCTCTCAAACGCCTTAAAGTCTGTTTTCCTCCATCGAATGCTACTCCAATCCCCCAACTACTTACTCACCGGCTTTGTACGAATCTCACGACCGGTCCCGAACCCGAAAGGGGGCCGGGCCCCCGTTTCCTCCCGTGTCTATGCCAATGGGCTAAGTTAAACGTATTCAAACATTATAGTAAACGCTTTTAACAGCTATAGGCCCTATGACGGCAGAAAGGTCTACGCCAAGTCTCAACGGCCTTCACCTAAAGTACAGTCGCAATCTACAACGCAAATATTTGAGTCTCAAAAGCACACAAATCACCGACAAAATATTAAAGCTAACAGCAGTTCTAAAATACGATTATAATCGTATTAGTATGCAGTAAGATTTATGAGCATTTGCACATTGGGGCTGTCCATTAATTATGTTAACAATTTTTGGCCAATTTATGACCCCATCCCCCCTTGTCAATAACTGTCAACTTTCACTTAACCCCCATAATTACGTCAAAAACTTTTTTGACCCCCCCTCAAGATCAATGACAGGTCCCAATAACAAGGTTATTATTTTTGCGGTGATGACCATTTTTTCCCTGTTTTGCTCATCGAGTGTCAAAATGTGGTGGTGACCTTTTTGCCATGCTTTTTTCCATTGTAATAAGTAGTATTCCATGAAATTTCCTATTTTTGATTATTTTAAAAAGTGAAATTGTTGACGTTAACTTCTCTTGACCCCTCCCCTGTCAACAGTTGTCAAACTTTTTCAAACCCCCTCCCCCTAAATTGTTGACGTAATTAATGGACAACCCCATTTGTAATAATCGAGCCGAGACCTAGAAGTGTCTTCCTCTCATCAGTAGTGCGACGGAATTCATAGAGACAGGTGCCCTCCCCCCGCACCCCCTCCAACTAATCCCAACACAGAGATGATAGGAAACTGAAGCAGGCAATCGGCGCCAGTGATTCCCAGACGTCAATGGGAGGAGATTTTCAAAGGACGCATCATCAAAACACGAAGCTTCGTTTTTCGATCTCTTCGCTCGAAAGAATCGAAACGGAGAAAAAGTGAGGGAGAGAGAGAGAGGTGGAGAGGTGTGTGTGGGGGAAGGGGGGTTCATCGTCGTATGAAGATGTCATCTTCGTCTGCATGTGTCGTCTGCATTTGTCGTCTGTCGTTTCGCGCCTTCCAAGCGGAGCGGAGTTCGAACAACTGGATGGCGGCGTCGGCGCCAAACACGGCCATACAGACGAAGGCAAAGAACTGAAACAAGAAGAAGAAGAAGAAAATACTCATAGAAGATTCAAATAAGCACAAACAAGTGTCCATTTATATATTTTCCCTCTCTAATTTACCAGTCGAGAGTCTAAAGACCATTATTTGTTCAACCGATGCTCAAGTTATGGATGGGGGAGAGAGGGTGGCAGGCGGGAATTTCTATCCATCAAGACATTAAGATGCTGTGAACAGTGAAAATTCATGGGGGCAATAATTGTGCATTCAAAGGACGTTGGAAGGAATAAGAGGTCATGCAGGTAGAGGACGTAGCAGAGGAGGGGGAGGGGCGATTGACTCACCGCAGCAGCTCCGGCCACCGACAGGTGAGGTCCGTGCGCCGCCGCCACAATCCCCGAGATGAAGAAGAAGATGGTCCAGACGCAGTATCCGATCACCTCCTGAAGAAAACAACAATCAACAGATGGCGACCAGCCGCGTAACCATGGTTACGGAATTTAACGGGACTTTTAATTCGTTTCATCACTCTTCTGAATTTCTGCATATCTATAGCCAACTGTAGCACTAGTCTTTGCATTGTCCAATTTCAAACAGGCCATGTTGGCCACCCAATATTTGGCTTGTGGCGCCCTCCATGTAACGGGGACAGACATTTTCCAGTAAAAAATTCAACATATATTGGTTTAGCGCTTGTTTTGCAATCCTCCTCCTCCTCCTCCACCGCCACCGTGCCCTCCCCTCGTGGCTGGCAACGCCAATTATGGAGGCAGCAGTCAACACAGAGGAGTATTCTGTTTAAAAACTATACATTCATGCTCCGTTGCACAATTAAGATAATAGCGCTCCAAAAATTCTAGCATCTAATTTTGCAACAAATGAGAAAAGTTGGCTGACGGTGTCTTTCTGTCTCTTCCAAGCGAATTATTACAATACTTTGGATCCTTCGATTGGAAAAACGTTTTGCCAGCACTCCTGTGTAAAGGAACTCTCGCTCTCCGGCAAAACGATACGCACTCCACACTGACAGCGGGCGAGGTCCACAGGCCTCCTCCTCCTCAGCCTGAGACAGCCTGCCTTCCTCAGTCCATCCAGGCCCTGGTCCATTTGGGGCACGAGACCAAAATAGCCTAGCAAAGCAAAGACTACGGCGAACACCAGATGACGACACTGTCACAGTTTAGACCTCCTGTAATAAACAGTCTTTGCTCTAGTAGAGTACTCCCCACTCTGACAAACATCTGGACTTATTATAAACATAATAAATATTCATGATCACCGCAATGGCTATAAATATTCATGAAGAGCAGCGCTTTCCATTGCATTTCGATCCGCGTTATACATCTGTTGTTGTTGTTGTTATTAATCGAACAAAGGCGCTAGATGAATAGCCTTGTTGTGCATTATGGAGACGCCTCAGTCCAGTCCAATGTATGGATGGAATTGTGTCTTTCGATGATCAGTGGTTAGAGCAGAGTTCGATTTTTAAAAGCAGGGCAGCGGTCGGAATAAATTATAATCAAACCCCAACAGTTTCGACTTCCAGCGGTCTAACAGTTAGACACGGAAATTGCCGACCCTCCTCGAGGGTAAGCCCCTAATTCCACGACAATGTGTCCTGGAGCTATGATGGAAGAATAAGGAAAATACATCTAAAGTACCTGGCTAAGTTTTTGCAGACAAGACAGATAGATATGACAATATTTAGGCCTACAATCAAAACTGTAAAATATTTTGAAGCGATCTCATTGCTTAACCTCAAAACTCATTTTCCAGGGAAAGAGGTGGCTGGAGGGAGGTGGTCAAACTAGAGTCAATAATGAAAGAGACAATAAGCAACAGCAGCAACAGCAGCAGCAGCCGAGCTGACAAGTTCTAACATCGGCAAAAGAATACTTACAATAAAATAGTTGAATATGACGTCAGGTATGGCGTTGAAAAGGTGAAGGACGAACCAGGTGACGGCCTTGATGAAACCCCATGATGGCCACGAAGGTCAACCACCCTCCGCCATAATGAGACCAACCGAACGACAGGGCAAAGGTCAACAACGAACACAGCTGCGTGAAAAGAAATGACGCCGTCTTCGCATAATGATCCCCCCACTGAATAGGCTTAGCCTCAAAATAGCATTCGCTTTAATTAATGTTTCTTTTTTCCAATTCAATAACAGTTTACTTATTATTTACAAATCAGTGCGTATTCAGTTGCGTATTTAGAATTTTGGTAAGGGGGCAGCCCATGGCAAGCGCGAAGCGCGAGCCTATAATGGGGTCTGCGGACAGGCTAGGCCAAGACCAAGGGGGGGGGCATGGCCGAATGGTAAATACGCCACTGCCGACTGGGCTTCAATCGGTGCAAATATGAAAGCCCTACGACACCACAAATTTTCGCTCAAATTACGAAAAAATACCCTGGACTATAGTCCATAAAAATTTTCAGGCGACCCAAAAATTCAAGTCGATTTTTCAACCAAATTTCTCTTTAGAACCCTCAAACGCCTTGCAGTGATGTCAGTGGAGTAGAAAAATCCGTCACTTTCCACCCTATTAATGTGTCTATGTTGGCAATATAATAATGGTGGCTATACATTGTATAGATTTTAAAACCTTTAAAGCAATCAGACACCTGATAGATATCCAAAATGCGGGTCCAGATTCCTTGTAGGCACCGACTGGCAGTGGCGTATTTAGAATTTTGGTATGTGGGGGTATGGGGACAGGCTAGGCCAAGACCAAAGGGGGGCATGGCCCAAATAGCCCAATGGTAAATACGCCACTGTGTGTATTAATACGGAACAACAGTAATTTAAGAAAGGCCACATAATTACCATTACAATACAATAGAACGATAACACTTAATTATTAAAATAAAGTACAGAATTTAAAACTGCAAATTTTATTCAGGTATTTCCAACCATCTGAGCGATCTTGAGGATTCCTCTCAGAGTCTTTACGTATTCCGGTGAACAGCCACGGACACCAAAGGGGAGGAGGAAGCGGGAGGCGGTCCCTCGGTCGCCGGAGACGCCGTACTGTAGTCCATCACTCCTCCTCCTCCTCCTCTTCCTCCTCCTCCAACCGACGCCCACGCGCGAACGACGGCGGCGGCGGTTGAGACGAAGAGCGGTGACTTAAAACTGGACTCTAGAAAGAAGAAGTCAAACGACGGAACACTCGGCAAATGTTCCGAAGACCAGTTGGAGAACAGAAAGGAAAAAATGGGATAAGAGACATTAACCGACACTTAGTGTCCCCCGCCCCCCGAAGGCCATTGCACAAACAAAACAGTTAAGAGTTCTAGTTCGTCGGAACTGGGAATGCAGCTGCACCCACCGGAAGGCAAAAGCTACGGCCGCAGTTCACCCATTTGCGTCGGATTCATCAGAGGAGGAACAGATAACGACATACCAATCTACCAAATGGCCTACGCCCCTGCTCAAAATTCGTTCCGACGGCCCTCAGAACTTAATGAGTGTGTGTGTGTGTGTGTGAGAGAGAGAGAGAGAGAGAGAGAGAGAGAGAGAGAGAGAGACAGCCATTACAAAAGTGGAAAGACATCTGAAGTCAAAGCAAAGGAGACGAGACTCGTTCTGTCCAGTGTCTGAATACATCGCGGACGCAAAAGTCTCTAAAGTCTCTTTTACTTCGAAGCAGAAGAAAAGAGAAATCGAACGACAATCGTCAAAGTGTTCCCAAGCGAAGTCAACGAAAACAAAACTCACCGATGCAACAACGCAACGCACACGGAATCAGGTTACTTATGATAAGAGAGTCTGATGGGATAATAAGCCAATATAAGCCACAGCACACATCGCATGAGGAACGCAGGCTGTGTAGCGCCTGTAGAAGCAACGACGCAGCTGTTTATGTGCGGCCCTGAAAGATGTTTACATACAGCAGCTTAGCATCGGCCATCTATAGGCCAGCCTCCTCCTCCTCCTCCTCCTCCTCCTCCTCCTCCTCCTCCTCCTCCTCCTCCTCCTCCTCCTTCCTCTCTTCTTCTCTCTTGCTGTGTTAAATGCCAGATGTGATGGATCTAATAACAGAGGGCCAATAGTAAGCAGCGTGTATTACATAAACCGTTCTTTGCATCCATCTTATGTGTTAAACACGGTAGAGGCAAAATAGAAATTATATCTACCTACCTACCTTCTACCTATTTGCCTACTTACCTTCAAACAGAAATACATAAACAAACGCGAATGCAGGTGTCCTCTTAAGGTCCAAACATTTTTGTTCTGAGATCGACTTTAGTTCTGCACCAATTCAAACTCATTCGATGCAAACACACCCAATAGCCAACGAGATTTTTCCGTCATTCGTTGCCGTCCGATAAATTTCAAATTTTCCGACCGACGGTTTCACCCAAATCGAATCTTTTATTACGAAGATCGACAAAAATTGGAATGAAATTTCCGCCGCAGTGATGTCGTTGTCACTACGTGACATTCGCTGTCGATGAAAAGGGGAAAACCAACTGTCACTCTTCACTCACTCTGTCGCCGTCTCTGTCTCCAGGATGAATTCACTTTCAGGTCTGTAGACGCTACATAAGCGACGCGTAGACGTGCAAAGAGGAAATCACATAAAAAAACTGCCTCCGTCAATCACCTGTACAGGTGCGGTGATCAGGTGGGCGGGACTTCGTATGCAAATCAGTCGAGAGGCATAATTCGGATGACCAAAGATCTACCTGGAAAAAGACGGCTTCTGTGTTTGGACTTTGGATCGCTGTTTAGGTATTTGTATGAGAAGACATAGAATGACCTTATTGAAACCAAGCAAATTTAAATTTAAGGCTGTTTTGTACAATTTTAATTCTGAACAGATGTACAATTGCACATAATATGGTCCTTTATCTGTTTAATTTTCAGGAGTCACAAAAGTTTACTAATTTCTAGTTTTCTCTTTATATAATACATTATCTGCAATAAAGCTCTTCAATAATATAATGCTCCTAAGATTTCGTCCGTTGCAAACAGGGCAAACCCTTCTTAACCACTTTAAACCTTATTATTATTATTATTATTATTATTATTATTATTATTATTATTATTATTATTATTATTATTATTATTATTATTATTATTATTATTATTATTATTATTATTATAAACGCAGTGGGTTAAGCTCGAGAATAGACGAAAGATAGTAAGTGAGTGAGTAATCGTTCGTACATCGCAACGTCACTTGCACTGAATTCAGCACAGAAGGCTAATTTATATAGCTCAGTCTAACATAGTCATTAGACATAAGCCACAGATTGAACGATGCCCATACTGTATAGGCCTACACAATTCTCTTTAAGTGCTCAGAGACAGAATCCATCGCTTTTGTCAACATCTCCTGAAAAAAATAAAACAAATGAACAGAAAATACTCGAAGCATGAATTCCCATTTGACAGTTTCATCAGATGGACACTTTCAAAAAAGCTCTTTCTGTCCGGACAGAAATCTAGGTCAAGGTACTAAGAGAATATACTGTACATCAAAAGCTCCGAGTCTTACAGACATTAGCCAATGCGACCACAGTCTACGATAGCCGTTGCCAACCAAATTAATTTTTGCCAATTATTGTTTTAAAATCATGTCTTTCCATAAGAAGAAAGTCACCCTCTGGACCATACACTTCCAAAGTATATAGTCACTGTCTCTTATACATCAAGCGCCTAAGAATAAGCAGCTACTGTTGTGCTGCTTTCCAAGGCGCTATAGAAATCCGCGAGATTTTACTTACTTACTTATCAAGAGTGAAGTGTCTCGATTGAGTAAAAGCAGAGCGGGTCCTTTGAAGATGTACGCAAAAGATCGTGTCGAAGACTCACAGTAATCGTGTATTAAACTAGTCTTCAAATTAAATGCTTGGCTATAAAAACTGGCCCCCTTGAGTATCTGAGCCCCCTCCCCCTGCAGCCGCAGCCATTGCAGGTTAACGCACACGCCTGCCATGTAATAGGTAGGCCCATCAATGACCCATATACAGTGGAACAGCTTCGCTATTAGGATCTTAGCGGGTCTGTCAAATAGAGAACGTTATATGATCCGAATGGCTATCAAATCTTACAGCTTCTCATCAAATGACGCAGTTAATAATGAGTTGTAATGATCTGAGAATGTCGATGCTGCTGCAGACGATCGCGACCGATCAGTCCATTACGAGGCGCCGATTGAAAAGGCAGAAGATGACCCGGAGGACATCTCGCGCATGCGCACCTGTTATAGGACGGAGGAACGGTTTTGGCGGCAGAAGGCGATCGAGCGGATTCGATGCAGATGGTTGTCGTCTGCTGCGAATGACGTCTCACCTCCACCTCCCTCTGCTGCTCCTTTTCGATTTCCACCATCAACAGTGAACTGGCGAGTCTCTTCATCGTCTGGTCAGTCCTCCGGTCAAAAGACCCCATCCCCACTGACCCCACCCCCTCTCCAGCCACCTGTACGATCGCCCTTCGCCCATCCACATCCTCCACCGGCAGCCCCCTCTCCTGCCTCAGCGCCGCCTCCTTCTCCCTCAGTCGCCGCATCTCCCTCTCTATCGGAGTCTCTCCCTCCTCCGGGAGGAATTTCGTCGCTTCCTCCTCCGTCGGTCCATCGAGGGGCTGGATCCTTCCCGTCACCCTCATCCTCCTCCCAGACAGGCGCTCGGCCGGGGCTCCGATCGACGGAACTCTGGCCCTTGCGCGGTCAAGGTCAGGGTCAGGGTCAATGGAGGGGGAGGGGGAAGGGAAGGAGGGACCGTGGTCGTCTCCGTCGACGGAACTCTCTCTCAGCTGCAGAGGTTGTCCCTTCTCTTGTCCCTTCTCTTGTCCCTGTTGTTGTTCCTGTTGTTGTCTTCTGCTTTGTCTCAGTTCCTCTTCCCTCTGCTTCAGTTCCTCGATCTCTCTGGCGATTAGGCTCTCTCCCGGGTGGGAGGGACACGCGATCGCCTCCTCATACGAGATCCTCCGCACCGACGGAGGAGGAGCAGGAGGAGGAGGAGGAGCAGGCGATGATGACGACGAAGATGATGATGATGCCTGAGTGGTCTTCTGGGGGCGGTGGTGCCCTGGTTCTCCGGGTGAGAACCTGGGCGGGTGATCGGCCAACGTCGGCTCATGGAGTGTCTGGTGGTCGGTGTCAGCGGTGGACGCTGCTGACCTGGAATTCTGATGCGGAGGAGAGCAGGGATGGGGATGGTGGTACAGCGATTGGCGTAGAGCCATCAGCTCAGCCTCTCTTTCGTTCTGTTGCTGAATCTCTCTTTCGACGATGCTCATCTGTCGAACGCCAGGCGATTGCGAAACATATCCACTTCCTGTGGAATCTGTCGACTTCAAGAACAAAGATCAAGATCAGATTCATATAGCGCCATTATATCTCAGTGTCTGAAAATGGAATGCAGTGCCGGAAGTGGCTTCTTGTTCGCCTGTTGAATTGTGGGAAGGCATTGTGCGGTGATGACGCGAGTCAAGGTCACAAAGTCAATCATACAAAACTTGACAGATGCTACGGCGTTGTCACGCGTCGCCTACTCTCTGTCACGTGATGAGTTGGGTGTCGCTGGAATGACGTGTCTGTCAGATCTAAGTAACTACTTCCGTTGGAAATTGGGAGGCAATAGGACATCGCACAGTAACGTTTAAATCGTTTATAATTAATCTACGGAAACCGTTAAACATGCGAGAGCGATTAGTGCATTGATTGATTGAGTGCGTCTGTCACTCGTACCGTGTGATGAGGGAGGAGGAGGAGGAGGGTTCTTGTGTCCTCCTCCGTTCTGATCGAGTTCCATCGCCCTGCTCCACCCTCTCCAGTCGACAAATCCTGAATCCTCGTCGGACATCACTCCGCCGAAGCTGCCGACTGATCCGGAAGAAGAGCTGTCCAGGGTGGACGAGGGAAACTCCGGAGTGGACTGCAGAGGAGGTCCTGGGGCCGCCCTCGATCCACCCGGAGGTCCTGGGGCCGCCCCAGAACCCTTCGACGCTTCAGAATTGACACTTTGGAAGGCTGGAACTTTGTAGAATGGCATAATCGACGATTACGACACCCAACATCCGCATTAGCCTCTCTCACGTCTCTGCGTTTGCCTATAAATAGAATCCAAGAAATTTGATTCTTCGACTCTCCCTCTCTCTCCCTCGTTCTCTGCCTATCTCTCCCCTCTCTCGCTTGACGGAAAAAGCTGACAAGTAAATGAACCCGTGAACCCATGGAGAAGTATATTAACTATATAAGAGTCGTTGGAGTTTTTATCGGATATTTCGTCTGAGACTGTGACGGGAAGGATTTCACAGAAGACGCACAAAGCAAAGAGGAGACGAATGTATGAAAAACATTAAGCGCCAGATGGATGGAAACAGTCTTTAGGCCTATCAACTGTAGCCCTACTTGTGTGGGCCATAGACCTATAGGCTCACTGCACGGAGATCACGAGGCCACAGGTGTGCGGTTTATGGTCCTTTCCTTTGGGAAGGTGGTCCTGCCCCTGTTCCCCTCTGGCTACGCCAATGATAAGCACAGACGTCGTCGTCGTAAACGACCAAATACCTCAACAGACGACAGTGAAACAAAAGAACAGCGTAGGATCTCAGGCCAATTGACCATTCTAATCAGAATATAAAAAGCAATTAACCCCTTAACTGGGGATCCCGGATATATCCGTCCATTTTACATTGAGTTACAGTTAAATACACGGTCAAGGGGTTAATGTCGTAACGAGTTGTCGTTGCAACTAACTCACCGAAGTGATCGCTGCTGTAGCTTTTCAAAATCCTTCAACCGGAAGAGGACTTTGATCGAAGGAAAACCGAAGAAGAGTCCCGGGGTCAACGAGTTCAATCGTTCGATTACTAAGACGTGGATACTACTCTCTGCTGTCGTCTCGCCTGCTGCTGCTGCTGCTGCTGCTGCTGCGGCCAATAGGCTACACCTGCATATTGATTGGACAGGTAAGAGAGCCGCGACCATCGCTATCTCGACTGCAGAGGCTGCGTCAAGTGTCTATAGCAGAGATGAAAAGGAGAAGGAGGAGGAGGAGAGACAATAGGTATGAGTGAGAGACTACGTGGGCTATAGGCCTACAGTTGCCCTTAGGCCTACAGTTGCCCTTAGGCCTACAGGCTACAATTACATCAACGGTTGCAATGATCAACGCGTTTGACAGAAGCAAAATACATTGGCAGCTGACCTTAGAAAGACACCTGGCCCACCACCATCATCACCACCACCATCGTCGTCGTCATTATTTTATAAATAATAAATAATAAATAATGAGTCAATCACCAGCGTCGTCCTCATTAAAATAGACATTTATCAATCACCTATTCCGGATCTATCACTTTCCGGATCATAGTTAATTATCAAAGTATGCACTACGCAGGGGCGGATCTACGTAGGCTATGTGGGGCAGGTGTCTCTCCCATGTCCAGAAGTTTAGCAGCGTGCATCAATCGCGAGGGCGGATCAAGGCAGAAGGCGAAGCGATCGCCGCCAACTGAATTCCCGAATCCACTCCCGTTTGACGTTTTGGAATCTTGATGTTGAATATTGAAAATCAAGGGGTTGGGCGATAACTTGTATTGAATAGGTCGAGACAAAGACTGATGACAAAGAGAAGAGCGAAAAAGGGGGTAGGAGAGAAAATGGCGACAGTTCTCGAAGGTTACACCGGGGTCTCTGCCGGTGTAGGCCTAATCACATGGCAAGATATTCGATTTCCTTTTAGTTGAATTTCAAAACTTTAAGCCAGTTTTTTTTAAAGTCAATGTTCAGTGAATGTTCACTTACTTGGTAAACGGATACAGTGAAGTCCAATTAACAGCAGACCTTCCGTTGACAGCGACTGATGTAAATTACGGGTGTCGCTTCAACATCTATTGATTCTATTCGCTTCTCTAACTATTAGTAGTCAATCGTATTCTTAGGAATAGGAATTTACTCCTAGTAAATGCAATCAAAATGAGCGATCCAGTATCAATCGACGCTCAATTGAGTCCTCCAGTTCACTGAAACGAAAACTCCATGAAAGTTTCTCCATCGACAAAAACCTATTCGAGACACATCTGCCCAGTGACACCCGAGACTGCACCATGGACTGCCTTTCAACGGCAGCATTAGCCAGGAGATAAGAGAAAGACAGACAGACAGACAGACAGAATAGGGCTGTGTCTTATTATAGGGTCGCGGTCCTATGTATATTTTCCGGCTTCGTTGAATGTTTTCTCTCATTGTTCAGAAGAATATATAAAAGTCGTGACAAAAGAATCGCAGCATATAGGCCCACTGCAATCATAGGCTGCAATACGAGCACAGAGTGTCCCTCTTGGTGCATGTGTGTGTGTGTGTGTGTGTGAGTTGCGTGGGCGGTGCTGGTCTGACACTCAGAACCAGTTGAAAGCCTCCGTGTGCAGAATAGCACGTCTCTATGGTTGGCAAGAACTGGTTCTTAATAAAGAAAAAATGAAAGAAGACAACGTTCGTAGAGTTTTAATAACACAATGAGTCCAAGTTCATTAAACTTCAAAATATCTCTAACAAGCAAATAAAGAAAACAAAGCAACAAAGACAAGACCCGCTTCACGACACTTCCAACCAAAATTAATCGTAGAAAAGTAATTACGAAGGTTCACCATTCAAACATAATCTCCACGATGACCCCGGGGACAATCAGCCACAAATCGCCAGGCAACATTTCAAATCCACTAAAATTTTCAGATATTAAAGTTTAAAAACAAACAGCAGATAGCTAGAAAGAGAAACTAATATGCCTTACTCCAGAGACAGGAAAAATAACAACATTCAGGACGATTTTCAACTCAAGAGAATATCATCCAAGCGATGATTTAGTTTTAACAGCCGTAATATTGCACTGAAACACATAATACATTGAAATTCGCTGCTTCTAAGGTCTTGTGCAGTCCTGACTAAGGCCAGGAATTCCGGGCATGATCTTAGGAAGAGCTATCTCAAAATTGACTCTGTACGCAGTCTACATTAGGAAAAGGCTTTATGTGCCTAAAAATTTTGGATTGGTAAACAGATCATTCAGTTTTTCAAGCATAAAAACAAACACTGAACCAGTAATTTTCCTCAAATCGTTTATGCTTCCAGCAAAACCTCTGTGTTATTATTTGATGAAAATGGAAACTTATTTCTGAAATAAGCATTGTTTTCATAATACACTAATAAACCGGTATATCACGAAGACACTCAACTGGAACAAAGGGGCATATTTACTATCATTTAGCCTTTATACTGCATTGAGACTGTCGTATGATTATTATTGACACAATAACATATCAAAACTATGCACCAAAGGCCTCTGTAGAATAGCATGCACCAACATAATGCCGACGCTCCAGTCAAAAGGCACACGCCTAGATAAGTGAACAGAAACATCTCTGCTCCCTTAATTATACAACTGCAAATCCTTCAGATGTTTTTGTGTGTACCTCATATGGACCAATTTCTAACATGGAAACTTTCTATTTGACTGCAAAAATATCCAACAAATAAAAAACCCATTTGCAGCAAAATGCACAGCAGAAAACTACAGCTGAGTGAAAATTAAAACTTCTTCACAGCCTCTGATGACTTAATAATGAGACGTTAATAGAAGAGAGAGAGAGAGAGAGAATCGGCAAATGGCAAAATTCCGTCATCGATAAACAGATCAATATTCATAAATCAATTATCTCCAATACACAGCACAGCATAACTTCTGTACAGCTGAATGCTATAAGACAATTATATCTCCTTTGCAATGAGAGCAGCAGGTGAGGATGAATCCTTCGTACCTGGCTCCCGGATGGAAACGAGGAAGCAGTATCGGAGGATGATGTGTCCTCGACTTTGGACCCGGTCGACCAAATATGCCGCCTGCTCCACCGGAATGGGCAGAGGAAAGCACCTGGGAAAAAAATTATTCACACGTGCAAAAGACGACTGAAATTCACTTCAACAGCAGTCAGTCGGTCTAAAACTTGTCCAAAATAACTGTAAAAGTGAAACTTAGTGTAAATGACCAAAAATCTGTCCGTTTCATTGTAAGACACCGACTGGATGGACATTGATGCCTGAAAGTGGTCAGCGGTCTACCTGATGAGTGACCAGCTCTGCCGGGGTGAACGCCTGCTTTGTGTCTGCTTCTGGCGGGTGTCGGGGCAGTCGGCCGAGCATCAGTCGACAGGAAGTGTCAGAGAGACGCTTAATGTCGACTGCCACGTCCAGCGTATGCCCCGACTTATTCTGCAGATTCTCAACAATGCGCGGCCTGTGAACTTTCACCAGCTCCATTAGGTTGCTAAAAGAAACGGCAGAAATCTAAATAAACACAACGACCTTCAGGACCCAGAATCCTCAAATGCAGTTTCCAATCTGAAGAATAACGAAATAACGCTGTATGACTCTTTGTTTTATTTGAAGACCTCAACGACCGAACAAATCACGGCGATTATTAACATTCAATTTCAGCAATCTATCGACTGCTCAGCATTGTGCGATGAGAAACCAACTTGCGAGCGAGGATGAGCAGCTCTTGAAGCTCATTTCGCTCCTGGATCGTATACTGGAGCGCCATCTCTGCCTGTGAGAAGAGAGCAGTCAGGCGCTCACACTCTGCAGTCAACTGCTCAACCAAAACCCTATCAAATACAACAAAGCAACAACAAAACACCCAACTAAGTCTCTAAACTATACAAGAAACTATAACAAGACAGACAAGCCTTAACATTACACCAACACACACACACAGAGTATACACTGCATATACATTATATACATAATTGTGCTATTAAAATGCCTCAGTTCTAATGAATCTCGGCTATGATAAAGATGAAACAGTGAATTCCATGAAAACAGAATTCTACTTAACCAGGAAAACTGTTCTATTCTACAGGTAGAGACATCACCTGAGCACATACCTGCACTTACCTGCTTGCCTGATACTTGGAATGCCAAAGGTCGGCCTGAATCGTCAGTTTGTCCAGGTCCTCATAGTCCTCAACAAGCTTACGCGTGTAATCGCCAATTTCATTTGCCAACTGCACCTTGGTTCTAAAAGTCCAAATATTAAGTTGATTATAATTCAAAATTATTCAAAAACCAGCAGTGGTAGAAAGTCAAGATATCATTCATCATTATCTGCTTTGGTATAGTAACAGGCTGAGTTCCACATGCCATGTTTAAAGGTCATTCATCTACTCTACATTACATCACAGAAAACTCAAATACCACCATCATAAGTCTTAGCAAAAATAATGGCATATTTATTTATTAATTTCAATACCGGTAAATTGGAAAAAAATTGTCCTAAGGCCACTCCATTTCCCCTTCCATCACCCTATCCATTCCCCTTCCATTGCTCCTTTCATTTCCCCTCCATCACTCCCTCCATTTCCCCTTCCATTGCCCCTTGTGTTTCCCTACCTGACCAGAGCATCAACTTTGTAGTGAAGGTCGTCTCCAATGGAAGCAACCAAAAGCTTCTTTAGATCAGAATTTACCTGTGAATAGATCAGAATTTACCTGTGAATATGAATATCATCAGTAACAACAACATCAGCAGCTGCTCTCACTGAAGAGCTCCATGACGACCGCATTTCAATGCCTAACACTGAAAGTCCCTTAAGTCACTCTGCACTTAACCAGGTCTATGCACTTAACCAGGTCTATGCACTTAACCAGGTCCTTGCATTTGAGAGAGGTCAAACTGAGAGTGTTCTCCTCTGCACATTGCAGTCATATCATATATGCATATATGAGGGTTCAACTCTACTTCAATTATTATTACCAATATTATGCTTTAAAGTCAAACCTAAAACCTGCTGTCACTGCAAAATAAATATCCAGTTGATAATTATAATTTTCTGGACAAAAGAACAAGTATTAAGAATAACAAAACATATCAGAGAACTCATAAGAAGATTTCACCTTTGTAAGAACCTCAATTTCTTCCCTCAACCTCGTCACTTCGGTGTCCATCTCTCGGTTGATGGAAAGCTTCTCTGCATCTTTCTTGATGCTGACAATCTGTCCTAAAGGCATTGAACTGCCTGCCATGGGCATCCTATCAGGAGTCAGACCAAGCGGAACATTCTGTAGCAGATGAGAGATTGATAACGAAGAGGTCGAATGGCTCTCCACAGGTTCTGTGTTCGTTGGATCACGGATGAACTGCTTCTCGTGATAAGGATGCACAGCCTTTGGAGGAGGAAAATCCGCAAATAAGAAAAATAAATTAAGCAATTTAAAACATCAAAATTTTCATTTTCTCTTTCTTAAATCAACTTTTCTCCATAGCAAAGAAAAATAACAAAGGTTGCACTTGAAAACAGTTAAATAATGTGCTTTCCAAGCCAATTATAAATTTTAAATACCAACCTATTTCTATAATTCTTACAATTCAAAAGTGCTTCGTTCAAAATTCAGCTTAAAATATAAAATTCTGATATTTTTCTACCAAAATACAAAAGAACTCTGCATGCACTACCTGGTCAGGTACTCCAGAAGCGGGCATGGATAGGATTTTCGCTTCATGGTCGTCATTTGAGTCCCTGTGGCAGTGAAGGCCTGAGCTCCTTGGCTTAGTTCTTGCTATTGTTGCTTCATGATTTAACAACGCAAAGCTGTTGTTGACTGGATGTTCACCACAGGCCATAGCTTTCGGCAGCTTTTCGACAGGCTGCGCTGTACTTCTAACGGGGTCACAAGGAATGTATTTTGGCGTCACATTAGTTTTAATGACGGAAGAACTACGCTGCGTTGGGTAAACCACAACCCTACGCAGTGGCTGGTCACTGGGACCCTGTTTTCCAGCTCCAATCGATTTCTTCTCCATTTCAGAAAGTGAAATTCTTCTTTTCTATAAACCTATTTAAATAATTTCAACAAAATATAAACGATCAACAAGTGGAATTTGCGTCAACTTATATGGTCATTGAGAAAGTTTGATTTCTTCAATGAAGGATATGAAAACACATACATAAGTGCACACACATGCATTAAAGCAAATCTCTACCTTCTCTTTACTTCGTTTCTCTCCATAAAGTCTCTGACTGGTTATGTGGCGACAATAACACGCAAAGTAGCGCCATATATTAAACAAATGATATTAACCAAATTAACTTGTAACATTTAACACAGTAAAATCAAACAAATGTCTTAATACTTCGTTATTTTAGTTGAGTGATTACCTTCAAACGGACGCATAAATAAACTTTCGTCCAATAAATAAAATTAAATCTCAAACGGATGTTTGTCAGAGATTAGTAGATTACGTTGGACCGGAACTACACAGCCAACCATTTAAAGAGATCTTTCAGTTCTATAGCGCAATATTTAGTTTTCAAGCATGAAAATGTTTCAGTCCTCCCCTCTCCCCATTAATTTTATACCTTATGTCATAAGGCTTATGATAAGTGAATTTGTCTCTTAAAATTTAAGGTAATTGATCTGAGGCGATCTAGGTTTTGCTGAGTACATATAGCCTAGAATTTCGTCTTTGATAGATCCGTACATAGACCTATTTAAATTAAGGCCCTTTGCTTCGTTTGCATTCTTTGGTAGCGGGTTGTGATATCGCACATTAACAATGTATATTATGGGCAATTAGGCCTAGATAGTTGTATTACTATTAACAGTTGTCGAAACTACTGCTTTGTAAAATATTACAATATTACTCTGGTTCCGTGGTTTTCAGACCCCTTAATTTGCTTCGGGGACCACTTTTGAAGATCAAATATTTCTCGTGGACCACCTGAAAATTGAGAAAAATAATGACAAGCAAAAAGTTCATGGCGTGCGATCTTATTCCCTTGCTGACCTTCGTCCCTCGCCATTGTGCCTCGACAAGCAAAAAAGGTCGTCACCTTACTTAGGCCTATATATACATGTAATTGTGCTGCTAGCTTTATGAAAAATATATTGTCTAATTTTCATTAACATCTTTTCAGACTTTGCCGCGAACCATTATCGCAGAACATAGAATAAAAGTTATTTTTCGAACTTCTTAAATTTCAGCTTACCCTTTTAAGCCTTTCTAAATACGCCCATGGTTCGGGGGTGAGGGTGAGAAATTGCCATCGCATTACACTTGCTGAAATACTTGCCTTAACATTGCCCCTATTGACTTATGAAGACCTACTAAAAAATTGCTGCACATCTGGGGAGATTTAATAGTTTGAAGAATCTAAGACTTTGGGGGAGAATGTCCCCTATCGTGCCTGTATGCACCACTAACCTAATAGGCCAATGAAGACGCCTAGGTCTAAAGGTCCTCTAGAAAATTGCGATAGAAAAACAAAGTGGATAATTAGACTCTGAAAATGCGTTCCATTTTGGGTCATTCGATCATGTAAAGCAGAGAATCGTGTTTTACATTCCGTTGAAATCTCGAAATGATTTGCAACATCTGCAATCATTCGCCTTTGCATTAGACTTTAATTTCGACGAATCAAGCAGTTCATATCCCGTAATTAAAAGGATATGGACCTACTGCATGTAGGCTAAATGCTCCATCTTAATAATAACGCACATAGTTTCTTTTGACGCATGCTCAAAGGACCTAATATTAACGTAGCTGTTCTTTAGACCTATGAGCTACAGCAACTGAAGACCTATATATAGCCGCCATAGGCCGAGAGGTCTACGCAGCAGTGTCCTCCATTGCGTCTTCTTCACTTATGAAGCGCCAGTAGAATCACTCTTTGAGTAGACTCTGCAAACGGCTCTCAGGACGCAGATGATGACGACGAGAGCAGGTATAGCCACAAGGACCCCCACCACGATGGCCACCTGCGGCTTCAGCCCCGCGTGTCCATCTTCCGTCGACGATGATTCCGTCACCGAACGACCCCCTCCGCCGCCGCCGCTGTCACGCACCGTGACGGTAGAGTGGTGCGTCGAATTGACCGCCGACGTGAAGGCGAACGGTGACGACATGACGACGAGCAGTGACGTCATCGACAGAACTAACGGTAGCGAAATCCTCGCGGTTGCCGCTGACGTCATCACATTTGCCGACGTTGAAGTAGATGACGTCAACACGATTAAGGCAAAGGCGCTGTCAATACGCGAGTTCGACTGTACAAGGTTTATGACATTCAGTCTCTTCAACAAAACACCAAGAATATATACTGTAAAACGCATCAGCATTCACAAGTATACTTCACTGTCTAAACGTGGTGGCATTAAGAGTAATAATTAATATTTATTCCTTCTCTGTTTATTCTATTGAAATTCTCCACAACTAATTATAAATGGCAAGATATTCGAGTGAATCTTTCTTAATGGCGTCGCACATTTAATACTCGTTTGTTTTGCCTACCTGTGCATGAGTGCTGAGCGTCACGCTTCGCTTGCCGATTCACCTGAGTCTATATCCAGTCAAAAGAAATCCCTTTCTTTCCGGTCCATGAAAAACTTCGATCGAAGACCAGGCTCCGCAATCAGAGCCTCTGAGACGCAGCAGCAGCAGCAGCAGCAGCAGCCATTTGGCGGCGGAGCATGTGGAAGACCCCCTCTCCATGCTCGGCCGAGCGACAACAGAGACAGCGGGGGGGAGGGAGGGGGAAGGGGTTGAACTGTCCACGGAACGTCAAGCGTCAATGAATTCTCCGTAAGTCGTCGAATGTTCTGATTTCGTCTTCTGCATTGATCGCGAAGGAAGTCAAGAGAATCAACAGTGGAAGACTGTCCCTCTCTGTCTCTCTCTCTGTCTCTGCGACAGTGTACGTCTCTACGTCACTAAACTAGGGGCGGGGGACAGTTTCTGTCGATCGATGCAGACAGAAGCGAGGCATTTGTTCCAACACGAAAGAGAATCGAGGCAAAATAACATCGGCGAAGAAACAAGAAATGCGTCACCGATCTATTAATAGCCGATTAACATTTCACCAGATTCAGTTAAAATTCTGGACAATTTATCGATATATGTACTGTCTGCTGTGTCGATGCGTCGGTGACAGAAGAACCTTAGGAGGAATTCTAAGCAAGTGTTCATAGACTATTGCAGACTGTCCCCTTTGAAACAATTCATTACAATTCTGTAATGAACAACACGAACAACAATTCTGTCCACAAACATCATCATTGAGGAAAAACAAGTAGTAACTCTTTTGACAGATTTTCATAACTCAAAATACACAAAACTAGGCTCAGACATTTCCCAAGAATTCTGCTTCTCTTGAGCGATTGCCAAACTGCTATATTTATATAGGAATGACTGTACATGACGCCATTAATGGCTGTAATTTGATTTTGCAATGTTACAAATTGTACAGCATTTTGGTAATGCAAAGCATAAGCCTTTAAAAAAAAGAGAATTTGAACAAAGCACAACGCAGACAGACGCTGCATTTATACAAGTTACTACCTACACAACCCTCACCCTATCACAAGAGCAGAAATATAGCAATACACTCAGCTGAAGGAACTGCCTACCAAAGAGCACTGTCATGCCGTGAATGAAGGAATGTGAGAGAAAGTCAATTCTAAGGTTAGCTTCACTCAAACACAGAACTACTTCAATTACAATTAGGTTTCAGCTTTGTAAGTTTCATGTCAACAAAGACTATGAACATGTCGTGAATGCGTTCATCCGATGAGAGACAGGAGGTCTCTCCTGGCCTTCGTCACGTAGCCTTTGCTCTTGATCACACCACGACACTTGATGAGGACGGAGTAGCGAGCGACAGAGACCGGGCTCCACAGCTGCACGTCGCTCTCACTCACACTACAACCGATGACGTCCTGAAGACTCGCAGCCGATAAAATCACTAAACGACCGAGAAATAAAAACACAACGACATCATTATACAAGACCAGACAAAAGTGACAAAACAACAAATGTTCAACCTAAATTCAGCCGATAACCTCCATTTCATGATTCATAATTATGCCAATAACAGCAAACTGAACACCACTGAAACAGTGGCGTAGCCAAGAGGAGGTCTTGGGGGCTGAAACCCCCCTTGGTTGAATTTTTATTGCATATCTATATAATTGTATGCACTCATTTACTTATATAATTCACTTAATGAAGCAAAATAATAGTTATGACTTTTTTTCTGTCAGAATTTTCTGAAGATGTTAATCATGGGAAGCACAACCCCCCTTCAGAAAATCCTGGCTACGCCTCTGGGCTAAAGTGACATGAAAGTCATTGAGGCCACTTAATTAAACTCAAATAAAATGAAAATGCTGTTTGAAGAGTCGACCTGGAGGGTCACAGTGGGTCAATAGCTGGATGTCGTGTTCTTTGGCAAACTCTGTCAGCTCCGGCGGAATAACGCAACAGGTGGTTAAGTTTACCTGGTTGATGGAAGGTTTCACCTGTAAAAAGTCAGCATACAGGTACATAATACCACTGCAGTTCATAAGATAACAGCAAAGCCAAACAAATCCTTGACAGCATACTAAGTGAAGCAAAAACTGCAGACAGAAGAAGACATCTGGACAGAACTGAACGGTCATCAATGTCTCTCATTGCAACTCTGGAAATTGCTGTTGGAGCCAAAAGAAATCTCAACAAATAACAGAACCCACTCTAACGCTTGGCTCCATCTGAGGGAAAGAGGGTGATAATATCACTCAATGGAAGAGTACCTGTCTTCAACAGATGTGACAGAGTACCTTGGCCCAGTTGTATAAGTCTTCCAGGAGGCTCTTGCTGAGATCCGATATGCCGAGACTGAACACCTTTTCCGAGTGGACTTGCTCCTCGAGCACCTCCCAAACAACTCGCAAGTCCTCAATGGTGCGATTCTCCTCTGGGACACTCAAAATGACCGTCTCCAACGATATCACTCCAAGGTCACTCATCACTTGGCAAAAACACAAAAAACTCAGCACCACCAAGAAACCTACACACATTACCTACATCACTTCTGCAAATTACTAGAACATTCACCTGACTAAAGGTTTAGTTTAATTTATTCTCAAACTTCATTCTCATATAATCAAAGCAGCTAATATTAAAAATATAATCCAATTTATTACTAAAAAGAGTGAAATGTACCGCTGTTGACGGCATCAGCAATCGCATCTCTGTCAATTGTATTTATGAAAATCTTAACTGAAAAGAGAACAGAACAAAGCAAATCATCAAATAATCAAATAGGTGTATTTTAGTAAGTACGTTAAGTCACTTACTTATTTACTGAAGCGACCATCGACTGGTGCTGATGTACTACTACAATGGCGCTAAAGAAGTCTACTACTACTACTACTACTACCTGACACAGAATAAAGAACAAAAACATTATTTGAATCTTCAGGTATTTATGATGAATTGTGGCTAATGCTGGAAATAAAAATATGACACAACTGTCACAATCCTACAATCATAATTTACATTTTCCATGGAATTCAAAAATCACATTATCTGCCTATAATTTCAAATATTTTCTAAACATTTGGCATTTGCTGAAATTTCTATAAACCTCCAACACACATTCATTGGTACCTCAATCAGATTCCATCAAATGCAAGATAACGAAAGAAAATTCTTACGCAAATCAGTAATTAAAACATACCACAACATCCTCAATTCACAAAACCACTCAAATAATACAAGCAAACCAGCCAACCTGTAATTTTGTATTCAAGTCGGTCATCCTTGGGAATTTTTTCAATGTGCTTCGAATTGACGAAAATGACTTCAGTCTGACACTAAAGAAATAATAAATTTGGTAAAAATGAAACAGGAAAATATGAATCAAAATATTCGAAACACACTGCTTCATATGCTGCTCACTGTATAGGCAATGCATTAGTTGTACAACAGCAAATACATGAATAACTTAAAGAACAAAAAGAAGAACTTACCTGCAGAGCATCTTTGTCTGCTCCTGATAACCAGTCTTTCATTACAGATCCAATGCAATCAATTAACTACAAAAATAAAATTAATCATTCCCAAAAAATCATCAACTAGAATAACAGGTAAATGTTAGAAAACAAACACTCAGATTCATCTAAGAATATTCTTAAATGCTATGTTTCTGAAGACATAATCAATTTAGAGCATACCATACAACACAGGCAAAACCATAAGAATCTGAATACCGAAAGAACAAATTAAAAGCTTCAGGAATCCATGCTTAGCAAGCATAAGAAGCATTTCGTTTGGCTAACTGGTTTCTAACTCAAAGGCTCAGTCGCCAGAAATTTTTGGTTGTGGGGGGAGGGAGAGCTAGTGTGTCAAAGTCCTTACCCACCCCTGACCCCCCTTCACAGAAAACTTTCTCACTGGATTTGCACGAATCTGGTAGGTGGTCTGGGGCAGGTTGGGGGGTGCACTTGCCCCCATTTGCCACCCGTGGCGATGCTAGTGCCTGTTTGACATTGGACAATGCAAGGATTATTGCTACCGTAGGCTATAGATATGCAAAATTCAGAAGAGTGATGAAACAAATTAAAACCACATTTTCTTGCGTCCCCAGCTTAGCTGAGTCAAACCGTACTAAAATTGTCAATATATTCTGCCTCAATTTTATTCTAGAGCATTCGAAATGCCCCGAAAAATGCTGAGCCATTTGAAACAACACTATACAAAGTCTTTCAGAAATCTGTTCTCTGTCAAATGTCTAAAAATCAAACGAGAGATAAGAAGGGGTTTAAGAGAGCTGGTTTGTTGTAAGACAAGTTCTATAGAAAACAAAAATATTATATAATAGAAAACCTGTTTGCAGTGGCGTTGCCAGGAATTTTTGGTTGGGGGCAAAAGGGGCTAGCGTGTCAGATTCCTTACCCACCCATGACCCCCCTTCACAAAAAACTTTCTCACCGGATTTGCGTGAATCTGGTAGGTGGTCTGGGGCAGGTTGGGGAGGGGGGGCACTTGCCCCCACTTGCCCCTCCCGTGGCGACGCTAGTGCAAAGGCTGAAGAGATCTTTCTATAGTTTTTATGAATCTACAGTAGTTCAAGGACATTTCAATTCGATACACTTCTAAATTCAAAATCAATCTCTATAAAGGCGCTATATAAATATCGTTTAGCTATAAAAAGCATTTTGTTTGCATATAATCAGGAAATCGAACTTACTGTATCTGACTAAGCGAGATCACGAGTCTACTTCGAAGCGACCATCGACCGATGCCAAGTGTGTTACTAAAATGGCGCTATAGAAGGTGTTTAGTTAATAATCTGAATCTCTGATACTAAAATAGGCAGAGTAGGGTGGAAAGCGGGCTGAGGGGCGAGCGACCTCTTCGGTAGCCGACTGGTTGATGGTCCGCCGGAGGCTTTCCCAGTTGACGATGTTCCCTGTGTGGACGGACAGAGTCTCTGCTTTCGGAATTACGCTCAAAGACACGGCCGCCATCTTGTCGTCACGAACAACAGCAGTCAAACCGTTCTTATAGCGCAATTTTTCTGCTGAGTCACGGTCCATTACAACGCCTGATAACAGCGATATCATTAATCGAGCCTCTCCGCAACCTTATGTCAAAACGAATTAGACGTTATCTAACTGGTATTCAAAGATCGAGTTTCACTGACCATTTAAGCGCAGATTCGTCGTGAAAGCATTTGATGTGCTGAATCATTGCCGTCATCATGATGCCGCAGTTTTCTCATTCCCTAGGTGGCGCTGCGCTCAATTGGCTGACGTTTGCTCGTTCGTATCAATGCGCGGAGGATGACGTTAATTTCCCGACTTTAACCTAAGATTTCTCCTCTTTGCAAATGAACTTAGGTTTCTGCACAGTTTCTGCAACAACTACTGTGCTTCAATGCTATTGCTTCTATTGTAGGCGTAGCCACAGGGGTCGAGGGCCGGACTCCCCTATTTTGGATGGCATCAGTCGTACGATCTGCGCAAAACTGCCGAGAAATTTTTCGGTGAGGGGAGGGTTAGGTAGGATGATTGGAACAGAATCGATGTGCGCCAAGAACTCGACTACGCCTACGCGTTTCTTGCTTGAGGTCTTTTTTAAACCGGAAAATGCCGATGTGCCCCCTATTCCGAAACCCCGGCTACGCCACTGACTACTACTACTATTATTACTACTACTACTACTACTACTACTACTACTACTACTACTACTACTACTACTACTACTACTACTACTACTACTACTACTATTACTACTACTACAGGCGCCTGGGAATAAGAAGCTATTGCGGTGCTGTTCTTGAAAGCGCTGTAGAAATTAACGAGACTTAACTTACTTACTTACTACTAAAACTACTACAACGATTGTTACAACTACTAACTTACGAAATATCTAACAATTAGCTAACCAACTAGTACGTTAGCCCTCTTTGTTCATTTACATCGAGACATTTGAGGATGCTGTGAAGAGACGAAGTGAGGTCGGCTAAGGAAGGGTTTTAAGAGCGCACCGTTATTGCTGTCATAGTGTCTTGTCCATTCTTTGTCGTTGTCTTTGTCTATTAGGGTCCGTCCATAAATTACGTAAAGCGGTTTGGGGGAGCGGGTCCGGCCATTTGTTACGGAGTGTGACGACCGGGGTGGTGGTGGTCCGGAAATGTGACGTAACGCAAAAAAATTTAAGTGACCTTTTTCGGCTTGTCAGTGATTTTTGATAGGAAAAAAACAAGGATGACCTCTTTGTTTGCTTGTCAGGGTTTATCGAGAGGAAAAATACAAGGATATGACCCTTTTTGCTTGTCAAGACTTTTGGGGGGACGAAAATGGGGGCGAAGGTCGACCCGTTGTTACGTAATATTTTAGGGGGTCTGAAGTTTTGTTACGTCGCGTTACGTAGGAGGAGGGGTTAAAAAAGTCGTAATTTATAGACGACCCCTTAAGACTCGGGATTTGTTTGTCATTTGTAAAATCTCTGCAGCACTCAGTGGCGTATTTAGGGGTATGCTGCTGATCCATAGAGTACCCCTTTAATAAACTTAACTGTACAGAATGTTACTGCAGAACATAGAATAAAAGTTATTTTTCGAACTTCTTAAATTTCAGCATACCCCTTTAAGCCATTCTAAATACGCCCATGGCAGCACTGAACTGCCTGAAACCTTTTTGTGCAAAGTTTAAAAGAATTAACAATTTAAAGAAATCATCCGTCATCAGTGGCGTCGCCAGGGTTCCGGATTTGGAGGGAGGAGGGGTGCATCGACATTTTCTAGTAAAAGGAAAGGTCAACAAAGAATTTTTCACCATATACTTATTCTCTTCGATCAATCATGCAACCTATTCCCCACTATTATTTCTCGACGGTTTTTTTCGCAAATCCCTCTACCGGTTCAAACCAGAACAGGGCGGCCCGGCCCGGCCCGGCCCCTCCCCCCGGGTCCCCCCAATGGCTATGTCAATGTCGGTCATTCTATTATGCCATGATGTATTTTCTAACGTCGCTCAGTATTTGGGAAAAACAGAATCTCTCTCTAAACACGATTGCAAATTCCAGTAGCACCGAAGTCTAAAACCAGTAGACATCCTTCACGGACGCTTCGTGGAGATTGGTTTGCGTTACAGAAGCGCCACCTACAGAGCAAAAACAGACGCGATCACTGTGTTTAAGAAAAACATCGCATCAACGTGAATATATAAATTGAAAAATAATTTATGATTAAAATATTAAAATAAAGAATAAGAAGACGAAGAAGAAGAAGAGGAGGAGGAGGAGGTGGTGGAGGAAGACCAATAGTATGATCTCATTAAATCGCAATATTTCAAATAGTAATCGTTTATTAGTCAACGTCTTGTTCCGATTAATTGCTCCAAAGATTTCGAGCGATGACGAATGTAAATGGAACAGAGGGAGACGTTGGCGAAGGGAAGGGGGAATAGGGTGGGGTGGGGTGGGGAATGGGCGTTGCTAGCCTCACGTCTTATGTAGCGCCACTTGAGGAAAGACGTTGCCGATGGAGGAAGCTGCTTCCAGGAGAGAGAGAAAGGCGATGACAAGAGGACGAGAGGATGACGGAGGATGACCAAGGAAAAGGAGGAGGAGGAGGAGGCGTTTAATAAACGTTCGGCGAAGTTCAGTCGCCCGGCGTCTAAGAGGAGAGATGAATGTCCTCCTCCGACAATAAAGTGCTTCACGGCGCCGCCCTCTCTGGGGATGAGGGGGTGAGGGCAAGGGGTAGGGTAGGGTAGAGTGGGGGCTGGACCGCTGCGTCGTAATCACCGCATTCCGAACCCTTGGTGACATGAACGAAGACCCCCACCCACCGAGTACACAGCCACCAAAGACCAGTCAATTTATCAAGCGCCTCTTTCAATTTTACGGACTCTTGTGTGGACGACGTTCACTCCGGGAAAGCGACGATCTCTCTGCGTCTGTCCCTCTGTCTCTCTGTCTCTGTCTCTGTCCCTCTCTCTCTCTCTCTCTCTCTCTCTCTCTCTCTCTCTCTATATATATATATATATATATATATATATATATATATATATATATATATATATATATATATACATATATGTATATATGTGTTATCAATTTTGCTTTCTTACATCGGCCTCTTTTAAGCGAAGTAGGCGCTAGATAAATGCAACATTTTGTGTTTATGCAGCAATTGAGGGTCGTGCTTTTGTCCCGTAGATCAACGGGGGCATTCGACTGGAGAAAAGACGTATCGTTGCTCTGCTGTTGTCAGCGCTTACATTTCTAAGCGCTTTCAGACACCCGTATTCTGCCCCAATGGTCGTCGTCGTCGTCGTCGTCGTCGTCGTCTGTTGAGCTGACCGTTGCTGATGCCATATTGATGAAGGCAGACAATTCATCTGCTGGGTACACGAATCCTCGTCAAATGGCTCAGATTTCTAAATTCTTGGTTCAGAGCTCTTATAAGAAATGCCTATAAACTTCTGTTTAGACAATTGGCGGAGGTTTAACCCTTTGCGTTCGTCTTCTAAGAAGAGCAAAACGAAGCTCTTCACTTTCTTCATATTTGCATAAATCTATTATCTGTTTGCCGGTGACGCCGTTAAGAAGACGAGATTTTTGGCCAAAATTCCGCTCAGCAACCCGATCTTCTTTTCTCTCTTACCTTCATTCTCAGTCATAAACATTTGGCGCTGCATCTGTTCTTAATTTCAAGGTCAAACTAGAAATGTCTGGCATGCTTCCTGCTTGGCAGAGATCATCTTCAAAATCCTCATTCGACGTCTGGTCATGAAATTCGCAGACGCATTTGAGAATTTGAAGATGCAAGAAATGCAGGAAATCGTCCGCTGTTTAATTCCACAGACCACACAGTTCTTGTCAAATGTCTTTCTTCACTGGACGCCTTGTAAATTTAATTTATAAAATTCTCCAATGCATTATGTAATATTGCTTACCTGTCAGAGTGAATCCAGGTGATGCCAGGTGAGTTGCCGGTAGGTCGCCGAACCCATAGCAGTGCGATCGCCAGAAGTCAGCGTGGGAGGGTGGTTCGTCCAGTCTGACCCCCGGGGGCCCGGGGTGAGCGCCGTGAAGGAACGACTTGCAGTCCCTCATCCCGGGTGAGGAGCAGAACTGACCGATTCCGCCTCCCGCCCCCGCGCCGCCGTTGCAGGGTACGCCCTCGGAGAAAGAGAACTCGTGCACGCTGTGTCGGTATCGGCGGTAGGTGGACGCAGGTGGGAGGGATGGGGGCGGGGGCGGAGGGGCGAAGGCGTAGGCGTGCCAAGGGTCCTTCGGGTGGTGATGAAGAAGGGCGGATCCAGCGGTGGACGATGTCGGGCCCCCCGCCGCGGCCGGAGGAAAGTTCAAGTGGTGAGCGAAGGGATCAGGGGCTGGAGGCTCGGAGGAGGAGGAGGAGGGACGGTGAAAGCGATGGCCGCTGCCGCCAGAGGATCGGTCTTCAGAGGAGACCAGACGCTGGGTCTGGTGTTCGACGGACGATGGTGGTGGTGGTGATGATGATGATGATGGTAGGAGGAGGGGGAGGAGGAGGCGGCGGCGGACGTATTCCAGAAAGAGGCGCTTAGATTGCGCTGAGACAGCGGCGGCGATGCATCTACAGTAGAACAACAGAGAGAACAAGAACAAGAGACAGACGACGAGTCACCCGAGACCGGATATTACGTCATTCCCGTGTTCTGATTAATAATAGTCTAATTATCTAATAAATAGAGGAACGCGATTTCAAGTATAATAATATACGTTGATCTAAAAATAGTGAGCAGCGGGTTGCCGTGATTGGCTGGAGCCAATAGACACCTTTCTTTCCTGAACCGCTTGTATAGTTGCCTGTGTGTCTTTGGGCGCCATGATGGAAAGACAGCATGTCGACTGTGGCTCTCGTCGTGTGGTGTTACAATGATCGATGCTCTCGCTTCTATCGGGAACACAGTTGGCTCCAAAAACCCATTCAGGATTCCACGAGATTAAGAAGGGGAGGATAATGCAAGAATTGACACGCATCAAATGCGACCTTTAGTCCTTTATGAGCTATTTGGCCACCGAAGAGAAGAAGCAGGAGAAGAAGAGGAGGAGGAGGAGGAGGAGAAGGAGGCGGAGAGGGGAGAAGAAGGAGGGAATCAGGTTCCTTTGGCTCCCAAGGAGAGAGACCTTTACTTCGTCTCTGTTGGACGCCTTCTCCATCCCACGGGGTCATGGCGTTTCATGGCCAAGCAACAAGAGAAGCAGGATTTACTGTAAAAGCACGCAGAATAAGCTTACGCTAAACAAGTAAGAGAGCAGATGACTTAAAATTTCTAGAAACGAAATTCACTCTGAAGTTTATATTGAGAAATTCAAACTCCAAAGTCCGTTCGTCGTCGTATGGACTCCTATACTGCCATGGCCGCCAGAGAACCTCTGCAGAGAGGTTCCGTCTCAACAGGGTCACGTGCTCGAGCGCGCATGCGCATTAGACCGACGGCGGATGTGGTGCTGAGAGGGAGGGACTAGATGGGATAATATCCCACAGGGAGGAAAGTAGTCCTAAAAATCCTATAATCCCGCTTCTGGCGTGTGGTTCAAGTGTCACTTCATCTGAGCATCCTGCTTATTTATATAGCGCATATTTATCCATAGCCCTTTAAAGTATAGACGACGACCGTCGCCTTCATAACGGGTAAATGTGTTTGACTGCGAAGCGTTGTCAGCGTCTGTGTTGTCAGTGTCTGTGTTGTCAGTGTCTGTGTTGTCAGTGTCTGTGTTGTCAGTGTCTGTGTTGTCAGTGTCTGTGTTGTCAGTGTCTGTGGATGGAATTGTCGGATAGGATAGAGAAACGGGTTTTCTTTTGCTTAATTTATATTTTTTCTATGAGTTATGGTTGTAAAGTGGGTGATCTCAGAATACAACGATCCAGAGAGATTCACGACGCCTCAGATATATCAAGCGCTGCTGCTGCTGCTGCTGCGAAAGCCCTGCGCGCGCGCGCGTGTGTGTGTGTGTGTGTGTGTAGTCGTCGGTACAAAGCTGCTGCGTCCAGTGCAAAGGAATTCCTTTCACATTCAAAAATATGCCCAACATTCGGCAAAAGTCTTACACCTTAAGTCTAGAGCGAGGATCTTCCTGAATATTTCAGAGTGAAGCATAAGGAAGATGCCACCATCACCACCACCGCCACCACCAGCGCCACCTCGGCCTACCGCTTAGGCCTAGGCCTATATATATAGACGTTCCAATACATGACTTATTAGGATTTATAACGAGCAACGCTTAACACTGTTCAGATGGACGCTGCGTTTCTTTGTCGTCTGCACAGTCAGCGATTATTTCATCCCATTGGCTACTTATTCTCCAGTTATCATTTCTATTTAGGAAGTTAGTGAAACCTGTTTTGCCCCATTGTAGAAATCAATGTACGACGATGTTTTAAGCCAAATTCGAATCCAGTGGATACAGGTAAAAAGAACCAATGCATCCAGAGACAGGCAGAGAGAGAGAGAGAGAGAGAGAGAGAGAGAGAGAGAGAGAGAGAGAGAGAGAGAGAGTTGTTAGGTACAGTTGCTTTGTCTGTTTGGTGTTGTCTGTCAGAATGGAAGAAGTGATGATGTTGATGATGGCGTGTAAGTGAATGATGGACGAAGTCAGTTGCGCGCCTTCATCAATCATCTTCCTTCTTTCCATTATTCCGCCTCTTTTCCAATTCATTCTGATGTCCGATCATTCTGTCCTGCTTCTTGGATCTGTGCCTATGCTCCCCTGTCCGTCTGCGTATGCTCCGAAGTACTTTCATCCTCTATTTCTGTTTTATCGACAGAGCAAAGACCTCTTGCAGACTCTAATCCCAGGATATGAAAGTGTAAAGATGACGGCTAAAGGATGGATGGAGGACGTGTGGAGCTCATTATGTAGCGCCGCTATCATGAACCGAGCGATTACATCGCCTATCTGTCGACTTTATATGAGAGGATGAGTAGAGCAATCAAAAGAGAGAGACAGAATTCAAATTTCTGACTCCGTTGATCTTAACATTTCTTACGAATCAATTAAAATGGCCAGACGCCCAGATAGTTCATTGGCTAAAGTCCATAAAAGCCAAGAATCGTTCACTTCTGGATAAAAGCATGCCACTTGGCACAGTTATAGGGTACATGGCCCTGAACAATTTTTGTTATCTGTAACCATGCAATTTTGCACCATAAATTTTCTTGATAATTTGTAAAAAAATTCCGCTTGAGCTGCACTATGTAGACAAAATTATGACAATCGATACAGTGCCAAATAAACAATACTAAGGAATAATTGTGCTTATAGAGTGTACAGATATGAATATTATCATTTCGTTTCGCTTTTCCTCCGAAACTAAAATACGAAAAGGGTAATTCCGCATCAAATCAACACGCTTTTGAATAAAATCGGACGTCATCATCTCAGATTGTGATGAAAACTGGCACAATTGTTCATCCCCATGAGTAATGTTGCCAATACCATTCTCTGTAGATTAAAAATGTTCTTTAAAATGTCCAATTTACGCATTAGAGAATACCACAGGGAAAATTCTGAATGCCAAGCACATTTGATATACAAGAGATAGTGGCCTAATTTTTGAAAAAACTTGATTAGCAGGTGCTCTTCACTTCTCTGTCAAAAGTGCTAGCCATTCACACGTCTGCCAATACCATTCTCTGTAGTTTAAAAATGTCCTTTAAAATGTCTAATTTACGCATTAGAGAATACCACAGGCAAAATTCTGAATGCCAAGCACTTTTGATATAGAACTACAGAGAATGGTATATTGGCAGACGTGTGAATGGCTAGCACTTTTGATTTCCATACGCTATCCCAAGGGGTACCCCTACCCCTAGCCCTATGGGTACCACTACCCCTAAGGGTACTCCTACTACTAGCCATACCCCTAGGGGTACCCATTCTCCTACCCCTAGGGGTCCCCCTACCCTTAAGTTTATTCGAATGCCTCTGGACAGAATGTTACTAAATTATAAGAAGTGTCAATGTTCAAAATTTCATGCTTTTATCCACAAAATGAACAATCATACGGCTTATCAGCTGTACTAAGAGGGGAGAAGTTAATGTCGCTAAAACAAAAAGGTTCCGTTGAGTTTTTAAAAAATAACAGCGACTGTCTGTATTCTCAACAGATTCCTGGCTCTGCATATATCCCACCGCGGATCATCAATTGATACGAAGACCATCCGGTTAATTAACACGGAGGTCAGCGACTCAGAGAATAGGAAGATTTCGATGCATTGAACGCCGCGCAGCTGCTGTCTTCCATAAGAATCCGTTATAGTCAAGGGAGCAGCACTGCTACATTTCGACTAAATATACGCGGCCTACAGTATACGGGGACCTATATGTAGACATCGAAGTAAGAGCATTGTCTGACTTCTACTGACTCTGAGTCGGGTCTGACTGCATCGCCAGTGGGAAGTGCTTAGTAGGTTGGAAGCGCCACTTACTTTGTCTGCAGCAGCTCCTGACTTTCGCTTTGTTGTCTGACCCGGCAGCGGCTAATCCAGCGCTGGAGAAGCGCTGCTCAGCCGCTGACTGCTGAGACAGACTCAGGGCGCGATGAAAGTGATTGTCGATGTTCGTATCTATGTCTTCGCTAAAGTAAGTAAGTAGAATACTGTTTCCGCCGATCTGTTGCGTCACCACCGGCTGCATTTCGTCATCGTTTGCGGTCGCCGACGCTGACGTCATCTCGCTTTTCAACGCCATTACCGATGATGATGACGACGACGACACAGAAGATGACGTTGACGATGACGTCATCGCAGGAGGAGGAGGAGGAGGAGGAGGAGCTGCGGGAAATCTAGATTGATTTAGGTTAGCGTTAGACGCCTGTGCTGTTGTCCTGAGTGCAGTTGTTGTCGAGGTCTTTGTCTTCATAATTTGTGTTCCTTCCTTGCACTGGACGACGGCGACGGAGGAGGAGGAGGAGGAGGAGGAGGCGGAAGTGGCGACGGAAGGTGCTTCCGGTTCGAGGCGACATCTCTGAAAACATCCAGACAATATTTAACAGCGCAAGAATAGACTAATAATTGTGCACTTCTATAGCACCAGTTCTAGTACCCAAGGGTATCAATCGATGGTACTTCAATATCCATCCGCAAAAGATCCAGGTCATTACAAATTGATAGCAAAAGTAACGAATAGGCCTAAGACATATCAGAAAGTTCTAGAAAAGTCTCTTTTACTTTTAGAATTATACGCCACTTCATAAGTCAACGGACCATGGACATTAAGAGGGACAGCGCATAGTCAGTCACAAGAGCCAAGACACTCCATGCTCCAGCCGAACACTCGACGACATCAACTGCACCCAAGGAAACGACATTTTAAGAAAAACTCAGACACACGCAGACGCACATACACACATACAGGCAAGATCAAAGGTCACTTGTAGATGATGGCTTTAGCATTGGTGCGGAATATGGATGTACTGGGAGAGGGAGGGGGAGTTGTCTGGTGAAGGGCTGAATGACTTGTGCAACAGGTGTCTGCTTCTCAGTTGCTTCGTCTGGCGATCGGAGATCTCTCAGAAGTGACTTCTTTCGAGACTCAGTCAGTCAGTCAGTCAGTCAGTCAGTCAGTCAGTCAGTCAGTCAGTCAGTCAGTCAGTCAGTCAGTCAGTCAGTCAGTCAGTCAGTCAGTCAGTCAGTCAGTCAGTCAGTCAGTCAGTCAGTCAGTCAGTCAGTCAGTCAGTCAGTCAGTCAGTAAGTCAGTCAGTCAGTCAGTCAGTCAGTCAGTCAGTCAGTCAGTCAGTCAGTCAGTCAGTCAGTCGACGCTCTCTCGCTCTTTACATGATCTGTAATGTTATATAGGCGTCCTGTTAGTCTATATTGCGCGCCTTCTAAATGCAGAAAGGAAACTGAGGAAATTGCTTCTCCTTCTCCTTCATTTTAAAACTGCTCATTCGTTGAGTATCTTAAAACACATCTCTTTCAATTAGCTTTTCCTCCATGGTCGGTCTTTCCCTCTGACTGATCTCTAGAATGACCTTGTCTTTTGCGGATGGATTTGAAGTAGGCCTACCATCGATTGCTACCCTTGGGTATTAGAAATGGAACTATAGAAGTGCATTATTATTATTATTATTATTATTATTATTATTATTATTATTATTATTATTATTATTATTATTATTATTATTATTATTATTATTATTATTATTATTATTATTATTATTATTATTATTATTATTATTATTATTATTATTATTAACTTAGCTTTGAACAGTGCCTCAATGTTAATAGGGACAATGGACCAATACTTGTCAACAGTTTATCCTTCATCGATGTCTTTTCCCGGAGACGATCAGACCAGAGGTTCCTATATACTGTATCAGTGTATTTGGGTTCTTTCCAGTTCCTGGCGCAGGGCAGACATTGCCCCCGCCACAGCTTTCCATGAAAACCAACAAATTGGAGATTTTCAGTGTTTTCTCTTCGCGCAACTGAGAATGCGATTAATTTTCGATTTAAAAAAGTTTCCTCTTGTCTTCTGGAACTTACTTTCTTGAGCGGAGAATTCGAAGGCGAGGCGCGCTGACATGTCAAGTATCCGGCAAACGGAGGAGGAGGAGGAAGAGGAGGAAGAGGAGGAAGAGGAAGAGGAGGAGGAGGAGTAGACGACGAGTGACGAGTGACGTGGAAGCAGTTCATGACCAACGACGACGACGACGACAGAAGAGAGAAGATGCCGGCGGCGGACACGGAGTCTGTCTCTGCCTGCTGCAGCTGGGCAGCCACCGTCGGCCTCTGGTCGGTCGGTCGGTCGGTCGGTCGTCCTCTCGCCCTTGGCCGCCGTCGCTTCGGAGGAGGAGGCGGAGGAGGACGAGAGCCTGTCTGGCGAGCGGTGGGCGGAGAACTTCCAGGAGCGATTGTCGGAGGCGTCCCATTGGTCCTTCTCGAAATCCGTCGACGGCGGCGGCGGCGGTCGAGGGTACGACGGGCAATGCGGCTGGAAGGCGTCCGTCAGCCGCCGCCGCCGCCGCCGTCGAATGCGTTCGGTGCGCTTCGGCGGAAGGAGGCTGTTGGAGCCATCGACAAATGGGAAACGATCAGCTGTTTTGCCGAGACATAGGCGTTCGGAGGAGGAGGAGGAGGAGGAGGAGAAGGGGGCTTTGGTTGTCGTGAAATGTCTGCTGTCGGTTCTTGTGATCTCGACTAAACAGGTGTCTTTCTCCTCCTCCTCCTCCTCCTCCTCCTCCTCCTCCTCCTTCTTCTTCTTTTCTTCTTCTTCTACTACTTCTTTATTCTGTTTTTATTTTAAGATCTCTTCATCTTCAGTTGCTTTCAGTTAATTTTAGGAGGAAGCTAAAGACGACTCTTTATTTCTTAGAGGCTCCATTTACACATTTCTGTCTCCTGTGTCTTAATATCTGTATCGACTCTTAATATTTATAATATAGACCTGTAGTTAAACTGTATGCCTGGAGCATTCAAAAGAATCTAAACCGTGCATATTAGCACCAGACTTGGAACCGGGTCACATTTTGAGACCCGGTGACCCAGTGACCCAGTGACCCAGTGACCCAGTGACCCAGTGACCCGGTTCCAAGTCTGATTAGCATTGGTTTAGTGAAGAGAATTGTCAATGTATGTGTGCATTGTCTTCTGTTTTCACCGCATTATGTTACGTGTGATCACATTGCTGTATAACTCCTAATAGAAGCCGGGTATAAACTCGTCTGATTTAATAGAAACCGGGGCATATATTTGAAGTTTTACTGTACCCGGTAATTTCTATGGCAACCACTGTCTTAGCTTAGCAAAGATGGCGGCAGGCAATTAGTTGGCTTCGACTGTCCACTGTCTTGACCATAGATAGAATGAGTGTTAACTTCTTTGGTTGAGACAGAGTAAGTGGCGTTGCTAGGCAACTGCTGTAAGCGCGCAACAAACGAAGCGTGACAATAACAATGCGTGACGTTGTATAAGCCTATCAGCTAATACTACGTGCATACATTCATGTACAATAATATTATCATATACGTATGCTAGAGCATATAGAGGTCTAGACGACTGCTAATAGTAATGGCCGATGTATTGTAACATAAGATATGTTTATCTATTCTCCTCTGAGGTTATATTCTACTTTTAGCAGTTGACGCTTTTTTGACAGAAGAAGTTCTTTTAGACTTTTTGTCTCGACCTCTGATCCTCTGATTCGAAGTGCCGCATCTTGCTTGGACGCTGGTGCCTGAGGAGGGAGAGGGGAGGGGGTCGTTCGGTCGGTTGGAAAATGTCGTTTTCGTCTTCTAATCCGAAGAGAACGACTGTCGAGAAGAATTCCCTCCGCCGCCATTTTGTTTCCGTCAGAAGGACAGAAGCGATTCAACTGCGCAACCGAGAGAGGGAAGTACAGCGCCAGATCGAGGCTCTGAGGCGGGAAAACGCGAAGCTGCGCTGTGACGTCATCGGGTTCGACGACGCTCTTAAGAAATACGAACGTAACGATGGCAACGCATTCAGCGAACTGACAGAGAGACACGAACGAGGGAAACGAAGGATCACCGAAGAGATACAGAAGGAAGGCAGACGATGCCACCAACTGGATCACGAAATACGAACGACGGAGGAAGAGACGAACCGACTGAAGGACCTCATGCGCGGCTACGAACGACTCAGCCGAAGGTCGAAGCTACAGGACACCGCGGTACTCGTCGATCGACTGAAAAGATGTGAAGACAGAACAACGGAAACTGAATACGAGATAGAGGTTGGCCTATATATACCCACTGTATGAATTGATTACTTGTAAGTGGCTTATACTGCAGCGTATAGCTTCACGACAGCATAGGGCCTACTTATGGACATGTATGTTAAACCCGGTATTCCGGTTTCATAGCCTATATTGGTTACTGAAATCGCTGTAGCTAAAGGGTTAAACTTTTCAGTTGGGAGAACAATTAAGACTATAGTGTCTGCTATTACAATAACAGTATTAATCAAATACATTACATTACATTTAATCATAAATTCGTGCAGAGAATCAAAAGAAATGAAACCAGTGGCTATTCTTCAGCATGTCTTTCTGTCCCTTTCGTTTCCGTAGTCAGACGTCGGTGGTTTCAAATGTAGGTACTGAAGACGGACATTGAGGACCTGATTCTTCAGCATCAGAAGGATTTGAGGTCAGTTAAGTCACAAACTCGACAGACGAGGAAAGACGTGAAAGAAATGAGCATCGAACTGGAAAACACAGTGCAACTGGTGAAGGTAAGAGATCTCACCTGAACCCACATCAACTCCACATTCATCAGTTGATCGCATTCGACATTTCTAATGCTTTGATGGTCAATGTATATAAGCACTACATGCTTATTTTACTTAATTAGTTTAAGCCATCGGAGGTTTAACATTGAAAGCTAAATGGTTCTAATTGTCAAGCGCAATCCTCAGTCAGTCTACTACAAAGAATGGGGTCTCATATATAGAAGCCAACTTAGGAACTGCAGATTCTGTTTAATAATTACTTTTAAAAACTTTCACAAACTGCTCAATATTGGCAACCAAGCAAGTCCTCTTATTGATTGAACGAGCTTTCGGTCGGATGATTGATTAATTGATTGATTGAGTGATTGCTATTTTGTTGACAGGAACGATCGAAAGAAACTGACCTGAAGAACATTTACTCGGCGTCGTCGTCATCTTCCCTGTTTCCTCCAAACATTCGGCGATCGATGGATCTTCGTCGTCCACTCCGCGACAAACAGTCGGACGGCGTCCTCCTGCAGTCACGTGATCAGAGGGAAGAGGCTTATCTTGAGATGGTCAAGAAGCAGACGCTGCTGCGTCGTCTTCACAATGTTCGTGAATCGCTGACTCATCCATGCATGATCTTCCGTTAACCCCTTAACTGTAGAACCCGGATATAGCTGTCCATTTTACATTGAGTTACAGTTAAATACACGGTTAAGGGGTTAATAATGTCGCAGATGGATTCCAAGACACCGAGTCAACCTCTCCCTTAATTAAGAAAGACATTATTCGGCCACTATAACAGAGGATTTCAATCACTGAACTTCTATAGCGCCATTTCTAATGCCAGTTGCCACCAGCTGAATTTAAAGTGCACTGATCTTCTTGATATTGCATACTTCTATAATTATTAAATTCGATCAATTCAATTTCTATTGCGCCAATATACAATACCTGGGCATCGGTCTTTAATTACCAGGTAAGAGGTTGTTTCTAAATTAAGTATGTTCAGGTGTATTATTGCTGATTAAGATCATTTCGACAGCGTTTAAAATACGAGATCTTGGAATTCCATTAGAACGGAGATCACGATTAATAACAATTATTTGCATATTTTTGTTTCGAAGATGAAGAGAAATCGACGAAAGGTGATCGCAAAAGAAGAGGAATTCTTCCGAGCTCTCGACTTAGAGACTCGGAATTACGTCGAAGCAACGGTCGTCGAGAGACAACAACGGGACAACCGTTACTTGGTCATGAGAAGACAACAGCAGCAGCAGCAGCAGCAGCAGCAGCAGCAGCAGCAGCAGCAGCAGCAGCGGAACGAACTAGTTCCGGAGAAATACGAGGCCGTTGATTCGACGGCGTCTCTTGAAGCGGCTTCAGAGGAGGATGCGATGAATCTGAAGACAGACGACGAAGAGGAGGAAGAGATCAGAAACGCTTTCGAAAACGAAGGAGAAGAGGATCAAGAGGAGGATTACGAGGAATACGGCGACAAGACTGAGGAAGGGGAGGAGGAAGATGGGGAAGAGGATGGGGAGGAGGCTGACGAACAGGACTATGACCCGAACGATGAACATCACGACGAGAAATATGAGGAGGAATATGAGGAGGAGGAGGAACACGAGGAGGATTTCGAGGAGAATAAGGAACAGAAGGAGAATAGAGAATCTGAAAACGAGTACGACGAGGATAACGAAGAGAGGAATTCCGATTACCACGAGGATGAGTGGAAAGAGGATGGCGAGGATGAAGAAAACCAAGAGAAGAGCAACGACCAGTTGGCTGCTGCTGCGACGAAAGAAAACGAGAACGAAGACAGGAGGAGGAGGAGAAGGAGGAGAAGACGGCGGAAGAGCA
This sequence comes from Metaphire vulgaris, assembly GCA_018105865.1. Classification (NCBI taxonomy): domain Eukaryota; kingdom Metazoa; phylum Annelida; class Clitellata; order Crassiclitellata; family Megascolecidae; genus Metaphire; species Metaphire vulgaris. The sequence goes on from CM030853.1 coordinate 269,295, forward strand.
GCAGACATGGCCTCGGTTGTCCTTCGAAGGAAGAGGACACGAGGCAGTCGAACGATGAATCCAACAAGTGTCATTTTCCTTCGGAACGACTCCACGACGAAACGCCTCCGGGCACGAGACACGAGTCACGTGACAGCAAAAGGAATCATTTTGAAGATGACGTCATCGCCGCTGATCCGACGAAATGCGAAATGTCGGACTTCGATCCCCAATTATTCAAAGGAGTTCTGTTGGAAAGAAGGAGAAAGACATACGTCTACAGTCAACCAACGATACATCTCCACAAAGGCATCCCCACACACAGACTGAGGCTCGTCAAAAGACTAGAAATATGAAACCATTGTAGACACTGAATATATATATATATATATATATATATATATATATATATATATATATACACTAATAGGTCTATATATACATTGCGCGCCAGAATGTCGCAGGAGAATCATGAAATAACGACAAAGAAATGTCTTGTGACGTGATTTCAAACAGAATCTGTGGCTGTTTTATGATAACTTGTCATGATGAAATGCTGACGAAAACTATATTATTATTAGGCCTATTAAGACTAAATTCGTTTTCTTTTGATGAGATGCAGGCTTGAACCTGGCTGCTGGCATAAAGTGAGCGTTGAATGACATTGCTGTATAAACGGCCGCGTAATGTCTCTTCAGTCAGGTGTTGATCAGTTTTCCATTAGCGTCGCCACGGGCGGGGGCAAATGGGGGCAGCTGCCCCCCCCCCAAACTGCCCCAGACCACCTACCAGATTATAATAATAATAATGTGATTTTAAGTGGTTTAGGAGGCTAAGTAAGCCTGTGTGAAAACCACTGATGTAACCATCTGCATTCAATAACCTAGTTTATCTAGATAGCCTTTGAATCCGTTCACTGTTTCAACTGTCACTCCCACCTCGTCCAAACTGTTCCATTTGTCCACAACCCTTGCCAAAAAAAAAGTTTTCTTTCTTGGACCAACCCTCTGCTTAAACATTTTGCACTTGATCTTGTGCTGCTAAATGTGCCAATGTAAAGAATCGATCATATGTTTTTCTCGCAAATGGTGAGGTGGAGGAGGGGGTGAGGGGTGGGTAAGGAATCCGACACGCTAGCCCCTTTACCCCCCAACCAAAAATTCCTGGCGACGCCACTGAGTTTACCCCCCGAATAATTACGTCAAAAACTTTTGACCCCTTCCAAAATCAATAGCAGGTCCCAATAACAAGGTTATTATTTTTTGCAGTGATGACCATTTTTTCCTTTTTTGCTCATCGAGTGTCAAAATGTGGTGGTGATGACCTTTTTTGCCATGCTTTCTTCCATTGCAATAAGTAGTTTTCCATGAAATTTCCTGTTTTTTGATTATTTGTAAAGAGTGAAATTGTTGACGTCAACTTCTCTTGACCTCCTCCCCTGTCACCTGTCAACAACTGTCAAACTTTTTCGAACCCCCTCCCCTAAATTGTTGACGTAATTAATGGACAGCCCCCAACCTAGCCTCACTGCCCTTCGGATGTTGACTATTGCCTGGCTGATCATATACCTTTCCCACAGCTATTTTAAGAAAGGCTGAGCGACTAAGAATAAGCAGCTACTATTGTACTTTACTAGGGCGTTATATAAATCCACGAGATTTTACTTACTTACTCCTCTGTTCAAAGTTCCAACCAATCAAAAAAACTCAATTCGTGTTAGCTCTCTAGTGATTGGTTGAAATTTCAAACCGTTCTAGGCACCAGTTCAAATTTCAAACGATCCTCATGCTGCGGTCCTTTGCTGCGGTCCTTTCTTCGTCTCGACGCCACGCAGTGAGGTTCATCGAGCAACTTCGTTCGGTCGAATATTTTAGAATTTAAAGACAATTCTAAAATATTTATACCGTTGACGAAGTTGGTGTTATGTCGGTTCAGAAACTGTCGTTAAGGTTTTAAGTAGTTATTAGGGTTATTAGTAGTTATTCCGTCGACTGGTGCTGATGTACTACCACGATGGCGCTAAAGAAGTTTACTACTACTACTACGTTCCTGTTCGAAAGATCCTCAACGGTCGAACGCCGCTCTCTACTAAGCTCGAGGTCAGCAATCATCTATCTGATCGTCCCTCCGGCGCTTAAGACGGCGGGGTTTGAGGGGCAGGTCCTTCCGACTTGGGGCCCTGCCTCGTGCAACTCGTTCCCAAACAACGTTGACGGTCGAGACATTGCCGTATCGGATCCGAAAACAACTGAAGACGTACTTTTTAATACTTCATTCTTGTAAAGCGCTTTTGACTCTGGCATATGTTAGCTATGCTTATGGCTCTTAAGAAATTGTCATGTATAATAATAATGTTAGATGTTGTTAGATGTCGGACACTCACTGATTTACAGTTCAACGATCAGTTATGCTAGCGCTTTTTCCCAGATCTGTGTTTTTTGTGAAATCTGGGCTTCTTAAAAATTTCCTTTTTACAGTTCATTCAGTTTGATGATGCATAATTTGCTATTGTAACTCTTAATATACAGTAAACCTAAAGTATTTTGTTTTTGCAGTATTGACATTGAAGGCTACTGTATAATAATGCAACCTTGTGAATCTGTATTGTATAATTGAATCTGTCTGTACTGTATAATTGGCAATTGCAACCTTGTAAATCGTTGCGGGGAGGGTTAAATGTTGTTGTAGATGTCACTCAGGAAAGCAAAGACCTCCAAGCAAGAGAAAGACCCTCGAGTATCATCAAAGTCAACTCCAGTCCAACCCCTGCTGCTTTGCCCCAATATTTTATTTTGCATTTTTATTGATAATTTATCTGCTGTTGTATGTATTGCATTATCATGGTTGACTAAGTTTTGTGTTTCTTGTTTTCAGGATCTATTTTTGCCACACAGAGGTCCATCATGTCTTGTATTCGTTGATTCCAGCATCCGGTTTCTTTGGTTTCGGCTGGCTCTTTGTTTCACTTTGGTTGCGGCTGTTTGTTGTGTGTGTTTCGTTCGGTGCTGTGGCAGGTGCAGTCAAGTTTTTTGTGCGAGCGCCGGTTACGAGGTGTTTTTTCCGGCTCTCTTTCGTTTACTGCGGTTGCGATGCCGTCCGTCATTTTCTATAGGCCTATTTAATGTGCTTGGTTTATTTCTTTTATTGGCAATTAGTTAATTCTGTACTTTTTTCAGGATGGACGGTGCCATTTTATTTCTTTGTAAAATGCATTTATGATTGATCTTGTATAGGCCTATGGTTTTTTTATGATTTTCTGTACAGGTACAGATACTTCAGCTTCAGGACACAAAAGCAGGATCACAGAGAGCTTCAATTGCCCTATCTGTATGTCTGTGTGTATCTATATTTGTGTGTGTTTGTGCATGTGTGTGTTTGTGTATATCTGTATTTGTGTTTGTGTATATCTGTATTTGTGTTTGTGTGTGTGTATTTTTTCCAGGACGGGAATTCCTCCTTGTTTTGGGGTAGACTGAAAACAAATTTGTAATCTCTCAACAGTTATAACAATAATTTATTTTAGCTTGGCGGCATTAAATTTTAAAAGGTAAAAGAATTTTCTCATTTGTTTTTCTCCGTGCGCTTGAAATAGAATATATCTAATATAAATGTAATATAATCTGATTAACTGTTGAAAGACAATTTGTTTTCTTCTTTGGACCTTCCCTATTTCTCTAAAATTGTTAGTTTTTGGGGTTTGTTCTAAACATTTTGAAAGTCAAATCTAATCTCAACATTTTAATTCTAAAATTTCTGGGGGGTCTCCCTCTCAAGCTCACAGCTTCATCGCAGCGAGAGGGTGAACAGCTAATCATATGGGATTATCTTGAGGCTGTCCTTCATGTTTTGGAAAGTCTCAATGAATTGATTATCTGGCCAATGTGAGCAGCAATTTATTCTATTTGACTGGTTGTCTGAATTTTGTATATTGATTGTCATTTTAGGGGAATAATCAGCCGTCATCTGGTTCGTCATCCTGTCGACTCGACTGTCGTTTGGCAACGCGTTGCTTATCCAGATCTACCTCGAGCGACTGGCAGTTTCGTCTCCTGCTGAATCTTCTGTGTATTCTCTCGTTGAAGATGCTTCTCAGCAGTGATATTTTACTTCCAAAAATAATTACTTTTACTCTTTAGTTTTGGCTTTCTTATTTGACTTTCACTTTCAATTACAGTTTTCAATTTCACTTATAATTTTACTTTGTAAATAATTGTTATTATACTGTACTTTTAATTAGAGTTTTATATATATATCAGACCTTCCAGGCTTCCAGTCCATTTATTTCATTTAACAGCAGTAAGTCACTGGGCTAATATGCTGGATGCACAGCATTATTATACAGTGTGACAGATAACAAATATGAACGGCTGCCACTTGCCATTCCATGCACAGAAACATTTAGCGCAATACCTAAGCTGTCACTCAGACGGGAACAATATCAGTATGTGTGCAATGGCTGCAAGTCTGCAATCAGATGTAAATGATTCAATATGCAATGCTGCTTTTGAGCTTCATGTTTGTAGGTGCCCTGGTCATACTTTAAAAAAAAACTGCCAAATATCACTCCCTTTTTCTACCAGCAAGCTTTTTAGATAAACTCGTACTTTTCTATTTAGACACTTGAGAGTCAAGATGAATGAAATGTTTGTAAGAATAAACCGGGAGACAGCAGAAGTACAAACAGTACGGTCTGCCTAAACAGTCGGGCATGAACATAAATTTGAAATAAAATGGGAGAAGTTAATTTTACTGCAACTAATAATTACTATTTAATTTAATTTTTTGTGTCCTTATTTTACTTATACTTTATATTTTAGCCGTAAACTATGTTTTACTTCGTATATAAGTTTTACTGAACTAACTGCAAACAATTTTTAATTTCAGTTCAGCAATATATGACTGCTTCTCAAGACAGGACTTCAACAGCAGCAGAGAATTTCTGTCACTGCTCGAGTGGATCTTCAAGACCAATTTCTTCAGCGTGTGTGGATTCGACTCGAGTGTGCCATGGCAGCAATCTGCTCGTCGTTTACCTCTCAATTTCATCAGCAACCGCCCTTTTGCTCTGGTTGCAGTGCTACATAACTTGTATGCAGTGATGGGTAACTAACTAAAACATTAGTTTAACTACAACTAAATTTAAACTAGAGGTAAGTCGTTAAACTTTTAGTTGCAAACTAACTTTCTAAAATCATCATTTTGCTCCCTCAACTCTTGCGGCAATAGCAAGACACAAAATGTTTCCAAGAAGTTCTATCTTCTGTGAATTGTCTTCCTTCTATGATTGAAATTCCTTTCATGCTCATCTCATCTTCTCTGATGTTGTCCCACTTTTTCCTGGGTCTTCCTCTTGCTTTATTTCTTGTTTGAGTCCCCCTCTCCCTGTCAACAACTGTCAAACTTTTTCAAACTCCCTCCCCTAAATTGTTGACGTAATTAATGGACAGCCCTTATACACAGTTATATATTAACGAACAGTTGGCCTACAGGCACGGGAATTATACAGCTTTAATAGATCAGAAAATACCATGTCTAAATCACCCTCAGTGTACCGTGTTTGAGTCGGTTCACTCACTCCTCCAGTTTCCGTTATTCCAAGTGCAGACGCCGGGTTAATTCATCTGATGCATACATTCCCAGTGTAATGATTGTCAAGTATAGATGCTTGAGGATTGCTTGCTAAGATTATCAGCTGAAGGCATGCAACTGGGTATAACGTATGCATACACTACACATTAGATTGTTCTATATTAATATCCATTTTAAGACCTGGCTTCGGCCCATAGGCCTACGCTTATAAAGCAGCACTTAAAACACGTTATATAAAAAATGTGACTCAATAAAAAACGTCACTGTATATTTGTCCATAAATTTGGCAAATGTGAACCGATTTTCAAAATGTTTTCGCTGTTTGACTCAGAAGTAAATGGAGGCAGTGACCCTATTTGCAGTCCTCAGACTATATTTCTCTGAGGCTCAGAAAAATTCATGGTCCCTGCTTTGTGGTGTCATTGGCCTATTTAGCCAATTTATTCAGCATAATGAGGTAGTTGTATTTTTCACCCCATCACAGTGTGGCCTAATTGAAATACGTCTCTGTTTTAAAGTAACCAAAGCACTACTGGTGTGTATGTGGTGCAAGCACTGACGCTCAATCTATAACGACGAGTTTTGAAGGGAATGCAGTTACTGCGGGTAGAATTTTCTCTTGGCTGATTGTTGATCATTAGCGTCGCCACAGGGGGGCAAATGGGGCAAAACTGCCCCAGACCACCTACCAGATTCGCGCAAATCCGGTGAGAAAGTTTTCTGTGGAGGGGGGCTAAGGGGTGGGTAAGGAATCTGACACGCTAGCCCCTTTTGCCCCCAACCAAAAGTTCCTGGCGACGCCACTGCAGTTTTCTGTAAGTTTAGTCGCCCTATGCTTATTTAAAAGCGCCCAGAGGCGTTTGCAATCAACGGGCGAGAATCTCTTCGTTCTAAATGCGACGTTAACTATTAAATTGCCCCTGCAAACGATTTTCAACATCTGCAACTGATGGTCGCTCGACGCCTAGAAATTTCCTCACTCAACGCTCTTCTCTTCCCACTTCCCCTACAATCGCCAGGTGGTCGAAGGTGTGCTTTCCCGCCGTTGCCCCTCCTCCTCCCTCCATCGCCGTCTGTCACTCTGTCACGTGTGTCGTCTGCTTCTGGTGTCTCGATGCTGCTCTCAGTTGAACGCCTTCTTCATCTTGTTATGTCGTTTCGAACGCAGAAATCCGAGCTGTTCTCCGCATTTGAGAAGCGAAATTCGACGTTTTAAACCGATGCTACTGGATTCTGCTTCTGGATTCTACGAGATTCCAATCCTCGTCCACCGATTGACTTTGAATGGCTTTCTCTGCGTTCGATTGAAGCGAGAAAAAAAGTGAAACAGTGGGTTAGGATTTTCCGTTTGTCTGTTTGGATTTGCTGAAGATGCTTGAGAAGAGACAGTGGAACGCCTCTCGCTGCTTGACTCTCCCTCTCCCTCTCCTAGTTGTTCTCCTCTGCTTCTTCAGTCGATCAGAAGCAGGTGCACGTAAGTGGGGTTCAGTTGGACGAACATCTTCACATGATGACGACGATGTGCAAGAGCTGCATCTCAATAGATCCTAGAATTCAATAACAGTCATTATGGACTCGACGTAGTCAAATGATTAATTATAGATGAACACCCATTGCTATAACCGTGTTTTCTGCACAGCTGCCTGAGATTGTGAGTGGCCAAGGTACATACAGTCAGACCAAGTGGAAGGGGGATTAGACAGACCGATGAGGGAATTATTTTTAGACTAATTGTTTCATTACGGCAAATAAGTTAGTTATACTGTACAAGACACTGAAACTTTTCCAAATCAATAACAGATGATAAAATCACGCAATTAATGTCTTAAATACGACAATTTATTGGTCTGTTAAAGTTCGTGGCCTCTGTTTGGTCATCACCAGAATTCTACGCAACTGACTTTTGCATTTCGGGTTTTTTTATCTCTTGCGTTCTGCTTTCTTTATGAACAGCCATTCTTAAGAAGTCGAGCCAGTGTTTCAAGAGCCACGGCATTCCTCGCGTCTCTCTCGAATGCAAATCCACCGAACTGGTCCTCATCACCAGAGCCTTTCACGGCATCGGCCTCAGCGACCGACGCCTCATCGGGGCTGGCCCTGGGGGCCCGGGGCATGGCGGGGCGGGCGCTGGACCCTCGGGTCCTTCTCCTCCTGCGTCGTCCAGGTGCTACTCTGGACCTGGCTTCGATCCGGTCAACTGCACGTACTGTCCCGGAGACTGCATCGATGACTCCATGAACCAGATCTACGACTGGTCGACCTGTCTTGGATTCGGTTCCTGCGTCAGGACCGTCATGCAGTCGCACATGCCCGCATGTCCAGGGCGTGACAAGTTCAGTGACTACCTCCAAGTGGAATATCAATGCATACAGAGTGAGTCAAACATTCGCCATCATTCCAAGTGACTGCTTTTGTTGTCAAATTCCGATCCATCGCTTTACACTGATATCTTACTACTACTACTACTACTACTACTACTACTACTACTACTACTACTACTACTACTACTACTACTACTACTACTACTACTACTACTACTACTACTACTACTACTACTACTACTACTACTACTACTACTACTACTACTACTACTAATAATAATAATAATAATAATAATAATAATCGTCGTCGTCGTCATTGAAAAAGCCTCGGCGTCCAGTGATTAGCAGATGATCAGCTTTTGATTGACAGTTGACTTCGTTTTTTTAGAGATTCGCGTATTTGACGTCTGCTCCGAATCTCGACCGCATCTGGTTGCAGACGGTCACGTGACGTCCCCTGGGTACCCCTTCCCCTACCCCGCCGACCAGGACTGTCTGTGCCGGATGGTGGCCGACAGGGAAGAGGCCAGGATAACCCTTGTCTTCTACGACCTCACCCTCGAAACTAAAGACGGCAGATGCAGGGCAGACTGGCTGATGCTCAGACAGAACGGTCGGTCGGCAGTACTCTTCCGTACTCTTCCGTACTCTTCCGTACTCTTCCGTACTCTTCCCTACTCTTCCGTACTCTTCCGTACTCTTCCGTACTCTTCCGTACTCTTCCGTACTCTTCCCTACTCTTCCGTACTCTTCCGTACTCTTCCGTACTCTTCCGTACTCTTCCGTACTCTAGACCAGAGCTATTCATTTAAATCTTACGAATTGCCATATTTCTTTATGACTGACGCCAGAGAACCAGTTATGCATCTTTTAGTTATAAAAATATAATTCGTAATTAAATAGAGAACAGGTACGTGAGATGAAAATAAGACATTAAAGATATTTCGTAAGTAATTTAGACAAAGTTATTTATCATTCAGTATCTTTGAAGGCCATTTTACATCCACTGCGGCGCGGGCCGGAATTGACCCGCGGACCGCCCTTTGAATGTCTCTGCTGTATAATACACTATAACGCCTAGAGCACAGGGAAACGGCGGCCATTTGCAAGAAGCCAATTATCAAATCACACCAGTGCTTCCTCCAGACTCCAGGTCTTGGGGGGGGGGGGAGGGGGATTGACTTGGCTGGAAGGGAAGAGACACCACAGTTCAATGCAAAACGTTTTTCGGTGCTGGAATTTTTGGGGGCGAATTTTGAGGGTTTTGGGAGGAGGAGGGGGAATTTCCCCCTAACAGGCCTGGATAAAACACTGAATCACAATTGTTTGTATTTACTGCTTTTGCTATTTGAGCAGTGGCTGTTGTTGTTGTTGTTGTCACTGGTTGTCTGTTGTTGTCTCAGCCGAGCGTCATCGTCACTGCGGAGCGATGATCTACGGAACTCGCAACATGACGTCATCGTCGAATACGATCGACGTTCAGTTTCATTCCGACGGAAATGACGTCACATTCCAGAACTTCAATTACTTCACGCGACGACTCAAAGGATTCTGGATATTCTTCAAAGGTCTCTCTTTCTCATTAATAGGTCTAATACTGACCTCTGCACACGGAATTCCAATTAATGGCGCTGCATAAATGAATGTTAACTATATAAATACACGCTGTACTGTGATGTCTCCATGCAGCGTATGTTCGTTGTGTGTACAGCTGATCAGGGAGCCAGTGTCCAGATGTCTTGCAGGAGACTGGATCGTAGCGACCCAGCAGTCAAGGAATTCGAATCCGAAGACACTGAGGAGGAGGAGGAGGAAGAGGAGGAGGAAAAGGAAAGGGAGGAAAAGGAGGAGGACGATGCAGCCAAGACCGGACCCTCCCAACCCATCCCGCCCAGCCCAGTCGGTCCACAGCACCCAACGGCACCGCAGATGAACGACTCTTTGGGTATTTACATCCATTGAATTAAACGTCCAGTCATAATTTAGATCAAGGGTATTCAACTGATGGTCCGCGGGCCAGATCCGACCCGCAAGGGGCTGTGAAATGGCCCGCGGAGAGACTGAAACGATCAATAACTTTTTTCTAATGCATACGAAATATATTTCAATGTCTTGTTTTCAACTTACTGTAGGCCTACCTGTTTTCCATTAGGGGGCCTATACTTATATATATATATATATATATGTGTGTGTGTGTGTGTGTGTGTGTGTGTGTGTGTGTGTGTGTGATCTATATTTTTAAAACTAAAAATATGTTGAAACTGGTCATCGGGGATCGGTCATAAAAAAGTTGACCGTTCCTGGAATTTAGTTGAATGCCGCTTTGTTGGATTGGAGAGAAAAGTATAAACGGAGATTAATTGTAATTTATTGTATTTCGGGATATTGTGAACCTGTTCTCACTTTTGAATTTATCAGAGGAGCTGACGCCAACCTCGAACTCAACATCTTCGGGATCTTCACTTGGCGCTATATCAATAAGTTCTCCACTGAAGGAACTTCTAGGACTGCTTACCTTTATCGTCACCGTATTTCTCGAGGTTACCTGTTGCTGACCTGAAACGATACTTCATTTATATGGAGCCAGTTTGTCGAACATCTACTATATGTTATCGTGTGTGTTAATTAAAAGCTTCTTTCTACAATTATTATTATTAGTGGATTGTTCTGTCTACCTGTTTGTATGTCTGTCTCCCATTTCTTGGTCTCTTTGTCTCTGTCATTTAACTCATCGTGTATAAACAGAGGATGAATTATAATTGATGCAGATGTATTGCATCATCAGACACTTTTCTCCATTTGTAGACCCATCGACAGAAAATCCGAGCCCTTATTTGGACAGAACAGTCACCCCCCCCCACACACACAATAACCTTTAGGTTTACTCGTGTGAAATAGTGTAAAGAAAAGAAATTATTTTGAAAAAACAAACGATGGAAGCTGCAACCGTACGATAATTTGATGATTATATTATTATGGGTGATGTCTTTTTTTACTTGTCAAGACTTTTCGGACAGAAGTCACATTCACGTTGTAGGTCTTCTTGGCCGCCTGAGGCCCGAATTCCTCTGCTCCGCTGATGTTACTATTCGACCGTAAGACCATTCAGTCATAAATATCGTATAAGGCCAATATATTTTTGTTGCAGGGCACGGGCCCCTGCAGATGGCCGGGGCCCCTGCCCTCTCTCGACTGGCCTAACGATTTGCGTTGTGACGAGGGTCGAGGCGAGGCCCCTTCTGCCTATTAGGGCTTGGACTGGTCGCGTGAGAAATGCACAAAACCAGAATCATTCATCAGCTGCTGTGGCTCAGTCTAAAAACCCTGCTGAGGGAGATCGTCGCCCCACTAAGGCCATCTATACTCGAATCTGGGGAAGAGTTGGCCTGTACGAGTGAAGATGATGCCTCCCCCTATTCTGAAGCCCTGGCGACGCCACTGCATCCGATGAAATGGAGAATCAGACGCACCGCTGACGCTGTTTCAGTGATGAACATTTTTCTGTCTCTAATTTCGTCGGTGACGCAGCAGATGTTGCAATTAAGTGCCGTGGGCGAGGTACGTCGATAGACAGACGGTGGGACGAGTAGGCTACGGCGAAGGCGGGTAACAGTCGGTGAAGGAGGTAGGGGTAGAGGACGAGGAGATGGCCACTCTGACCATCTCACTGTATCCGCTGTCTCCCAGACGCTGTACCAGAGAGAGAGATAGATAGATAGATAGATAGATAGATAGAGAGAGAGAGAGAGAGAGAGAGAGAGAGAGAGAGAGAGATGAAATGTGAAGCAGACAGATGCAAGTGTCTCAGCACACGTCAATTAATTCGAGAATTTATCGGAATGTCAGAAAACACAGGTAGAACACGTGATCAAATTCACCTATAGCATTAATAATGCTGCATTATAACCACTGTTTGCTGAGGGATTTAGAGTTGACCCTCTCTAGGGTGGTCTAACGCAACCCCTCAATCACCCCCATCCCCACATGAGACAAGATCTTCAAATTCAAGTCGTCCAAAGCTCACTACATGAACTTCTGAAGAACTAAAGTCTGGTAAAGACTCAAATATGTGGAGCTACATCCACCAATAGAGCTAATAGCGCAACTGACTTAATAGTAGTTAGTCCTACTTGGGCAAAGGAGGCATTTCTAAGATAACGTTACTATAGAGGAACATTCTTTTGGCAGATTTAATTTTCGAACGATGCAAAGAAAATTCAAGAAAAGTCCCGTGTTTATTCACTTCATATATCACTGTTCAAGCTGAGAATTAATTGTACAAAACATCTTTCACAGTCCATACAATAGCTCCAACTGTTCATTAACTCATTCTTAGACAATTGTCATTTTGTACATAAAATCTGGCCTCAATAAACTAGTGTCCATCTGTCTCTGTCTAGCGTCTGCTGTTGGAATCAGTTGTGCATGTGGTGCCTGGATCCCTTAGAGAATTCCTCTTTTGCCATTCCTCAAAATAAAGGCGGCTCAGAAATATTAGAAAATAAACCAGTACTTTGTTTCAATCACATCAATCAATCAATCAATCAATCAATCAATCAATCAGATCCATGCCTATCCTGATTCCGTGCTCTTGTTCTTCTACAGCAGTGACTGCCATGTTCCTCGTTCAAAAGGCTTTGTAGCGATTGCCTTCATGTTTGACGTTGACAAAGTGAAGGTTGTGACAGCAATATCGCTCAATTCGCGTTATCGGAGACAGGAACTTCGTTCGGTGGTTTGTACGAGTGTAGAAAAGCTGGAATCCTGATTTCTTGAGATTCAGAAGAGTCTTCATCATGAACGCCATCGTGTCAACGGTCGACCAGGTGCACAGGTGTTCTGGTCGGTCGTGTATGTCCACTTCAGGTGTGTGTATTTCCAGCGCCAATTGACGCACATGATCGATCGTGCGTGTCTCAATGAGATCGTAGAGAACCGGCCATTCGGAAAATTCTATGTCCATCTTCAGGTAATCAATAGTTCGCTGCGGATCAATCAACAGAGTATTATAAATACTTAAAACGACTTCAAGCGTAACCAATGGCTGCAAATGCATCATAAGAATCTCTTGGTAAACGCATCAGAAATGAGATGATAGGAGAAGCATGAAATCGTCATTAAGCAGTCCCCCTGGTGAGTGCACAGTGAATCTCAACAGTGGAATTGAAAGTGAAGTAACTGAATCCCCTCACGGAGTGATTCATTCAGTGATTCTACCGACCAAAGCATAATAAAATAAAGATCGAACATATTTAGCCGATCGTGGAACGCAACATTTACAATTGAAGATAAGTGCTTGGTCAAGCGCCGACAATAAGCAACAACTATTAGGATTTTCTGTTAAACAGTTTCACAAAAACAGAAGGCGACTTCAGTCTTCATCTGTGTCAAGCCACTTTTAACTACTTACCTGCGCGCATAATCAGACAAACGACTTACACCTTCGTGTCCGAGATCCTTCATGATATTCTTGAGACGACGGAGACGCCAATTTCCTCTGTTGACCGTCGTCTCTATGCTGTCAATGCCGTAGTTGTGAAAATATCCGTTGGCTGAATACTGGTACGAGTCAACCTGCATACTGAAATTCACGCAAATCTCACGGCATTGCTAAATAGAAGACAGAATACAGAACTTCTAACTGGTATAAATACGAGCTTAAAAAATACGGTTCTATATCAGTAGACTAGTGAGTCTGGTTCGTAGTAAAATGAAATAAAGCAGAATTTTGGTGTCGTTCAATTTCTGCGTCGTTTCTACAATATCCAATCAACTCAGTGCAGCACAAAAAGATAAAAAATATGAAACAACAATCAAACAAGATACCAGGGGCGGTTCCACGTTGGGTATGACTGGGATGGCATCCCCCCACCGAGCTTTTTTTGCTTGTCAGGATTTCAGGGGATTTAGCAGTGGGAGTCACTACGCTGCTACACGTCCGCAGGTATTTGTATACAAAAAGAGCTGATGATCTTTTTTTGCTTGTCAGTCTTTTTAGGGAAGTTTTATACACATTTTCCAGGCAAAACACTGTTAATGACATTTTTTTGCTTGTCAACCTTTTTTGGGATTTCATTTCTTTCCCTCCACCAAATTCCTAAACATTCCTTGCATCCCCCCTAACAAGAATTCTTGGAGCCCCCACTGCAAGATACTCTTATAATTCAACTTTAATTTGCAACAGATTAAGAATAACTGTGTCTGAAGAGGAAACACTTACCTTGGATCAAAGGAATGAACCTCACACTTCAGAAGATCCTCAATTGCATTTTCAAAACGAAAATCATTATTTATTCTGAAAATTAAGAGAAATGCTTTATCAAGCTGCTCCTTCACTTCAATCAAATCAAATTTAATTAGGAATTTTAATCCCATTCACAATGTTTTAACATAAAACATAATCTAATTATGCAGACCTAAGTCTTGAGTGTTTATCTTTAGCATTTAATTTGTCAGCCCAAATACTCAAAAAAACCTCTTCAGGTGATTTAAAGAAACACAATCTAATGCTAATGTCCATTAGAGTTCTATTCTTGATCACTGTAAGTGATCATGCATCATGTTACAGCAAATGAAATCATTGCAGTCGAAGAGTTAAGTATATCTTTCAGCCAAGAGCACATTATTTAAATACAGCGCAGCTAATAAGAGCAACAGAGCCCTTGACAATAGCAAGTTCAACAGGCACCCAAATGAATAGACCAGACACGGAGCGCGAATGTCGAAACGGTGGTCAATGCAGACATCCCATCCTCCCTCCTCCGCAGGACCAAGATGAACCTGATCCCCACAATTGATCGTCATTGTGCTCACAAAACTGCAAAATACAAACGTCAAACAATCTCCAGTTGCACAGATTAATAACAACAACCAGTGGCGTCGTCAACAACAATTTTGTTAGGGGATGCCCACCCCTGACGCCGGGGTAATTGAGTTTAACCATTTGTAGTTTTTAAACTACTAAGTTTTGCAATAACCCTAATCAATGGTCCAATTCATAAATGGCATAGACTGTAGACATAAACATAGACATATAGGATAAGCATAGATACCATAAAATACATTTCCAATGCATGTATGGAATGGAGTGTGGTAAAACTTAACGCAAACGCAACACTAATAAACGAAATTTCTGAATTTTTGTAGACACCTTAATTTTTTTAATTTTTGGGGGATGCACGGGCATCCCCTGGCTTCCATTACGCGACGCCACTGACAATAACAACAACAACAACAACAATAATAATAATAATAATAATAACAATAATAATAATAGCAGGGCACAGAGTGGTTCAGTAGGATATGTCCTGTGTGAGAACCAAAGTGCTCCACCCAGCCACCCACCCACTCAGTTGCCCAATACGATCTGCATCTCAATTTACTGGTTCAAAGTTTTCTAAACTGATTTCCAACTGATTTTACACTAACTTCATCTGCAAAATCTAAATATTCCTCACTAGAAGAAGTCGTTTTCCAGTTCATAGAAGTTGTTTCCCATCGGCTTCAGATATTCTTTCATTTTCTGTTCGCTCGGCAGAACAATCTTCAATAGTAAAACAAAAGCACAATAATAATAACGACTCAACGCAGACAAACTCCATGCACTTGCCATCAGATGACTTTGACCGGCGCTCATAATGCTGATGAGTAGTCTAAGAGCTTTTTAGGGTTCGCTTCTATTGCGCCATCGGCATATGCCATAGGTGTCAAGTTAATGTCGCCATATAGAAGCTCACTGATTCCTCTAATGTTGATTCACTAAATGTTACATCACGCACTTTTTTGTTACATTACATTACATTTATAATGTCCAAGACTTAAGAGTGCCGTTTTACCAACAGTTCAATCCTCACTCAAAAAAAGATTCAACAGAGGTGAAAAAGAAACTGCTCACCTGTGCAATCTTACTTTTGCATGCGATGGCCGAGGTAAAGAAGACGGGTCTACTCATGTAACGATAGCACCAAACAACGACTGCGACAAACACTGTAATCAATGCAAGTCTCCGGATGATTCGTAAAGTCAAATACTGTTTCAGTGGAGCGAGAAATTGTCGCCATTGATGTTCTAACCGTCTTGCTGTCTTCATATTCGACAAAACTTCAAGCAATGATTCCTTTAAGAAATTCTACCTGACACCTGTGGACTTGAATATTTATATATAGGGATGTAACTTTTCCGGAAAAGTAGAACGGCCGGAAATATTCCGGAAATTTCCGGAAATTTCCGGAATACTTCCGGAAAAGTTATAAAAGCCTTCAAAACTTCTCTTTTTTAGAGGTAAACAGACAGCAGTGGACAAAATTAATTACCGCAGGTCCCACAGCTAAGAAAACGAAGTTTTATTATATATTTTTGGCACATAGGGGAAATTGGTTGAAAACGGGTTCTCCGATATTTTAACGAGATCCCGCCAATTTAAGTATTCTACTTGCTGCTCAGGGAACCAGCTTCACCTTATAAATATTCACGGTTTTGTCGCATCGAGTGCTGGCGAGAGTGTGAGACTATGGGTAAATACCGTAAAATAAACAAGTGTTTAGTTTTGTTTTGTGACAATTCGTTAATTTTTCGCCGAACATCGAGATTTATTATAGTTTTAACAAATCAGACAGCAAAACGGCGTCGCGTACTCTGGTAACTGGTTCTCTGCGACTTCCGACTCAGACATTATATAGCGCTACCATACTGACAGTTGTTAACTTGTTAACAAATGCCCAACAAATGAATAGTTATAAATAGTAATAATGATAAAAAATAATAATAGATATCAGTAATAGTAATCAATAGTAATAAATACTAATAATAAACAGTAATAATAATTATAATAAATAACATTAATAATCAACTTTTCCTTTCCGGAAAAGTACCTCAGAAATTTCCGGAAATTTCCGGAAATTTCCTCTGGAAATTTCCGGAATTTTCCTAACTCACATCCCTATTTATATAGCTCAATTTTTCATTATTATCAAGTACTCATGATTCTTTATCTTGTCACTTATTTAGACTTCAGTAAAATTGTGATCACACTGTGGGGCATAAAATAAATAAGTAACAGGATTTACTTATTTTACAATCAATAACTTTTTTTCTAAAAGTATGGACTCTGAGCAATACGATAATAATAATCCATGGTCTCTCGGGAGTTTGCATGGTTTATAAGTTGGACGGACTTTTAAATTTTAAGTACAACTACATCGCCCGTATAAGGACTTTGCTCGAGAGTGTCCACTTCTCTCAAATGTTTCAGAAATAAATATTTTTTCTGGATTTGAATTTGCAGCCTCTGTTGTACTCCTGCGCCCTAGAATAGTCTATGGGCTGTCATGTCAGCGCCCATAAGGAGGCCACGACTGCAGCCGTAGGCGTCGAAGGACTTCGCTACTTCGGTTGTTTCTCGTTTGAATCGTATTTTAGAAGTCACTTCCCAACAGAAAGACCTTCAGATAGTCATCACGCCCATTAGAGGTGATTCGGTAGCCATTGTCTGTGTTCGTACAGGGTGCATCCTACGTAGACCCAGTGAGGTAGAACGGCCGTGGGTGGTCACCCTCCCCTGTGCCACGTAGAGCTACGTCGTCTCTCTGGAGAGGGAGGGGTGAATGAATTCCGATCTTTATTATCAGCACACGATCTGTCATTTAGATCATATTTTCTATCATTTGATAAGTTCTGGACTTAAGAAACAGACGCTTTAGTAGCTGAGAAGTGTTGTTATAAAAACTGTAGTAAATTACAGTTATTATGGTGTATGATGTGAGTTTTCTCTTTGTTATTTATTTTATTTATAGTATAGCTATTACAGCGATTTGTAAGATGTATATCTGATCATCAAAGTAATTTATGTATATTTTCTAAAAAATATGTTGAACAAATTATTTTATAGTAAGTGAGTTTATTGCTTCCAACTCATAAATAAATACAGATGTCATTATAACATATACAGTAAAGTAATCAATAACAATTAACTTCTTCATTTCTACAAAAACCAAAAGCATCGTAATTTCTAAAAGATAAGATGTGTTTGAGTGTCACAGAAGGTCCTTTCCCTCAGAACTGTGTTTTAAGTATTTAATTTGATTAAAACGTTTTCTTAAATAGTTGGTTCTTTAACATTGATCTCAGGTTTGCCAATTGACTTTCAGATGCCGGATCCGAATACAAAGAGCATCTTGATAACTGGTGGAGCGGGATACATTGGAAGCCACACGACAGTTGAAGTTCTAAAGGCCGGATACTCAGCAGTGGTTGTTGATAATTTGGTCAATTCCAGCGAGGGTAGCGGTATATTGTGTTTTGGCTAGTTTTCAATTTCCATGTAATATTTAGCATTCTCTGCACTCTGGCATTTGAGTAGGTGTCCTGGGGACTTGTCTAACTGTAGGCTAATTCTAATCTTAATTTCCTTTCAAAAAGAAAATACATGCTCATTTGTGTTCTAGTCCACACTACCTCCCTTTTCAGTCTGCCTACCGAAAATATCATTCCACCGAAACGGCTCAGTTGGCAGTTCATGATTACACTGTTCAGGTTATTCTGCTGAGAAAGTTAAGTACTGCTCTTTTACTTCTTGACCTATCTGCCACCTTTGATACTGTTGATCATTCTCATTAAGTGTGCATTTGCATTATTAGCCGATCGATAAACTTCTATGGCGCCACTATAATAATGCCTAGGGCATCAGCCGATGGCACGCCAAATCCAAACCATCTGTTATTGATTCACTGTTTGATAGGAAGCCAATGTATCGTAAATACAACACGTGTTCAACTCTCTGAGGGCTTTGGATATAACTCTCCCGAAGGAACTCTGACGATTGATTAAAGTTGTCTCTGCACTTGAAGTGCTGACCCTTTTTCTATGTTGCATGAGTTTGGTTTTGGATATAAATTGTGTTCTTAGTAGTTTGTTGATTTTGTAAATGCTATTGATAAAGGGCTCTGGTACTATATTGTTGTAGAGAGCATTCGCCGTGTTGAAGAAATTACTGGAAGGAAGGTTGTCTTTTACAATCTGGATCTGCTTGATAAAGCAGGGCTTCAGGATGTATTTAAGAAGGTATTTTCATTACTCATATTACAATTTTACAGAATTTTACTATATTTCTTTCTTAATCATTTGATTATCTTATATAATGTTTGCTCTAGAAGGTCCTTTTGTTAGAAATTCTTTTTCTTTATTGTTGGTTTTCCATTATTCATTAGCATAGCTTCAGTGCTGTTATGCACTTTGCTGGACTGAAGGCTGTGGGAGAGTCGTGTCAAAAACCGCTTCTCTACTACAAAAACAACATTGAAGGGACAATATCCCTCTTGGAAGTTGGTTCCCAAAGTTTTTCTACATACTTTGTCAAACTGAATAATTCTGTACTTTCATGTTAGTTCTTTAATTGCAGTTGAAACGTGTGAACGATTGAGTGAACCTGTCAAATGGTGTCAAGCGCTAGTGATGCTCTCTATGGTTGATTGTATCAGTGATTGTAACTGTAGATCAGCTATGCAATGAAATTTAGCAGCATATGAGAGTGTAGGGGTATTCAGGGTAACTGGCCTTAACTCCAACTGTTTTGTTTCTGCTGTTGGTGTTTATTCAGTTTTTTTAAATTCTCTATGGGTGCCATGATAGACTGTCTGATGGCAGCAGTAACATTCAATGTTGCAGGCTTTATATATTGCAGATGAGATCATAGGAACGTTTAGGATCATTTTGATGGGAATTTCAAAGCTGAAGATTATTGATTGTGAAGTAATTGAGAGTAACATTAAGATGAATTGATTGGTTACTGCTGCCTCAAAGAAGTCTTCCACTGAGTTTTGTCAGTCTTTGACAACTTTTCGTTTGTTTTTGGTTCAGGTGATGAAAGAATTCGGAGTGCATAACATCGTCTTTTCCAGTTCTGCCACGGTCTATGGTCATCCGCAGTTTGTTCCAGCAGATGAGACTCATCCAGTTGGTGCTTGCACCAATGCCTACGGAAGAACAAAGTATTTCATTGAACAGATACTGACCGATCTGTGTTCTGCCAGTCAAGTATGCTCTCTTTTCAGCTTTCGGTTGCTATTTTAACTGCTCTGTTCTCTTACTAAAGAGACATTTAGTGAAAATAGTTAGAGAAAATTTTGTGAAATCATTTGGATAAATTACTCTTTGTACAGTGATAATAGCAGGAATTATTTTTCTTTCATAGGAGTGGAATGTTGTCCTGTTGCGTTACTTCAACCCGGTTGGGGCTCACAAATCGGGTCGAATCGGCGAAGATCCTCAAGGACCCCCAAACAATCTGATGCCTTACGTAGCTCAAGTAGCTATAGGTCGTCGAGAATTTCTCAGTATCTATGGCAATGACTACGACACACCTGATGGTACAGGTGAGGAGGGTGGTTTAATAGACTTTTTGAATCTGAGGTTCTAACAGGTATAAGTAATGAATTATGATAAAATCACAATTGAAAGAGAAATGTTAGAGCATGTCCTGTCTTCATATCTGGCCAAAAGGGTGTAATCATTTGTATGGATCTCTGATTTTTCTGTTGAATTGATCTGTGCTTAGGTGTTCGTGATTACATTCATGTCGTTGACCTTGCCCTGGGCCATGTGGCTTCGCTGAAGAAACTTGAAGAAAACTGCGGTTGCAAGGTCTCGACTTTTTATTTCCAACTGAAATTTTATTTTCAAGCAATTAATTATGATCTTGTTTCTGAGAATGCTTTAGTGGCATTGTCCATTTTTTGTTCAAATCAACCAAATTTGTCTTCCAACTGAGATATTTATAGTACCGTCATCTGTCCATAGCATACATCTATACATTACTGTATATTTTGTGCATAAGTTATATGCATGATAATGCTTTGTCTTTATTCATAGTGTCTTGTCTCTGTGTAAGTTCATGCTATTTACAGTTTTATCTGATTATTTTGCCTAGAATTTTTCATGCTTTGCTTAGGTTTACAATCTTGGAACAGGATGTGGTTATTCAGTTCTTGACATGGTTAAAGCCTTTGAAAAAGCCTCAGGGAAAAAAGTAAGAAAATGTGGCTGTTGCCTCGTTTTTTTGGTTTTGACTGACCACCTGACTGCATAGAATTTGTTGGATCATGATCTTAAGTGTCGTCTGTTGTGAAATGAGCAGAATTGTTTCTCCGATCGCTTGGGATTTGGTCCATGTTCAGAAATTGTCACTTATAAAGACCTTAGATTTTGAAAGGCATCTGGTAATAGAAAGTTTATTTCCAAAATAGTTACCAACTGGCTTGGATTGGATTAATAGCAGATAATGTGTGTTGAAAGTGAGTTTTAACTGCTTTGATTTTCAGGCATTTATTTGTTTGGACCGTAGTTTTTTCAGAAGATATATTTTGCTGTTTTGAGGTTCCTTACAAGTTTGTTGGTCGAAGATCGGGTGATGTTGCAACACTTTACGCAAATTCAGATCTCGCTTTGAAAGAACTTGGATGGAAAGCAGAGAAGAAGCTGGACGAAATGTGTAGGACTTAACAGAATAAATTACTAGTTTCTGATGTTTAATTGATTTTTAAAGTTACTTTAGTTGGCCAATTCTAGTCACTAAAGACAGACCCATACTTGAACGAGGTCTGTATCAGGCAAGCAGCAATGCAGGTGGCTTATGCCATCAATTTAGAGTAGTTTGCCATTGTTTTCTCTAGACCCACATTTTACCATGACCTTTTATCAATTAATCCACGCCCAGGCAATGAACGGCTTAGTTAGCTGCCGGAACCATGACTCAATCCAGAGATGGTCACCAATCCAAGGATAAGCCGTGCTCAACGTTGCTTAACTTTGGTTTTGTGGCAGGAACCAGTCACACAACATCAAGTAGTTTCTATAAATTATTATTCGCTGTATTTTTGTGGCATTTAGTGAGTTTCATATTGTTTTGAAGCATTTGTTTAATAATGATTCTTCTGTTTGTCTTCTGAAGATGATGTTATTGTTTCAGGTGAGGATCTTTGGCGCTGGCAAAGCATGAACCCAGTGGGATTCAGTTAGGCAAACTGATCTTCTTCAGCACTCAATTCTGCACGTTCCATTTCTACTGCTTTTTAGATTATGAATTCTAGTTCTTCATCTATTTTATGGTGTGTGTTAGTCTCTTGTGTGAATTAATAATCTCTGGTCAAATGAAGAATTCTGCCATTTGTTTTGAAGAGACAAATTGTGATTTTATACACGTCAGTATTTTATGTTGCATATGGTAAATCTGTTTCAAACCAGTAATTGTGAAGTACTTACAACTGTATACAGTAGTGTGGTGGATTGTTAACTATGTAACTATTATCATTAACTGTAGTTTCATTAGGAATGATAAACATTTGGATTTGACAGACTTACTATTTAATTTGTCAATTTTAGATAGTATTTTGGCATATATGTGTATATATGAATTTGCAAGCAAACAAGATCAAATTTGATTGATAAAAATATTTGTTTTATTTAAATTGGGGAAGGTGTTTTTTTTATAATGGTCATTTTGTCTGCCAAATTTTGTAAACAACGTACAAGTCATTTCTAGAACTTGGCATTTCTTATAGCAATGTTATGACAAGCTGGATGATTACCATATTATTCAAATTTGAACACAAGAGTTGTCAGGAAGACCTTAAACTTTAAAATTGGGTTCAAATATTCCTGCAGTCTTTGTAATGGGGTGTGCTTTGGGGTACTTGAAAACATTCACGCCATACAGAGGACGGACATTGGTCAAAACCATACTCTAGTCACACTCTAATCTAATTGTCCTTTTAATAAACTAAAATTTTTATTTAAAAAAATTAGAAGCCCTTTTATAATTCCAACTGTTATAATATTTTAAGCACAACTGGTTTTCTAAAACAAAACTAACTGAAACACTTGTTAATTAGCGAGTCATCTTGATTCTGAAATGCAACTACATGCTGCTGTTCACAGGATTTGTCAAATGTGCAAATGTCTTTGAAATGACTCCAATCATCTTTGCTTGTTCTGAGCAGCTTCCTTCCTTGCGGCGTCTTGCAGCAGCTGCGTGTCGCATTCGTCAGCGGGAAGCTGGACGTAACGGATGACCGACCCTCGAATGAAACAATTCTTCACAGATTGCTGTAAAATTAAATAGCCACTTGTTCAATACATAATACAAGTGACATTCGTTAAAGTGCCCTAGACTTTGGCCTTCATCATACCCACAGCGCTATAAAACTCGTCTTAATAACACGGTAGAACTTTGTTGTAACGTACTTAGCGGGTCTGTAAAATTGAGTACATTGTATCTGAGGTGTGTTATATCCAATACCATCGAATACGGTAGCGCATCACACGGGACCGTACATTGCAGAATGAAATAACCGAGTATTTGTTATAACCAAGTCTGTTATAATGAAGTTTGCTGTAATGGTAAATGTAAGCTACAGTCAAGCTCTCTCAGTGTTATATTCAAGTGATAATTTCAAATCGGTTATTTTTCAACTTTGAGAATGCTGCTGGTACTTTTGAGACAAATCAGAACTTTTCCTACCATGTGAGGATATTTATCGACATCTGTTACACTGATGTCCGTGAGTTTGATGTTCAGAAACTGATCAACTGAGTGCAATGTGCCACAGATACTAGATTAAAACAGACCAAACAAAACGTTTTATAAGCTAAAGCAAACAACATCCAAATATATATAAGTACTGATAAAAACAGCAATTTGTCTGAGTCTGATACAGCTACAGTATCTACAAACCTCCAAAAGATAGACAAATCTAGCAAGCATTATTAAATGTTATGTATTATCAAACATTTAAAACTCCATAAGTCTATAACTTAAATTTACAAATACTTCCATAATTTTAGACAACAAATTGCTTTAAACAGCCATGCAATGCCTAAATCAAAGCCAGGCTAAATGCATATCTGTTTCTTCTTTCCTTCATTGCCAGTCCTGCTTCTTCCCCACTCTGACTGATCTCTGAAATCGATTGATACTTTGAGTATTATAAGTGGTGCTATAGAAGTTCATAATCGATTTTGAATTCTAAAATTAATATTTCTACGATGAAATACACATTGTGACAAACTTTAAGTCGTTTTTCAGTTCCACAACGACGTCCTTTCCAACGAGAGATTTGAAAAATGAATAAAACAACTGAAACAGATATAAAGAGTTGAATAAACACCAGTAAATATATTCGAAATGTTTTAAATGTGTATTAAAATGTTCGGTTATTAATATGGTACTGCAATAACAGTCTCTACAGAATAATTAGTCAAAATAAAATTATTTTCTAAATAAATGTGATATATATATAAGAAGAATTCAAACCATTTTTACTGAGCGATATTAAGGCAAAGACGACACTCAAACGCACTTCATAGAAATTAATAGTTACTGGAACTAGTCTATCTATGGTAATGACAACGGAAAGTTGCCGCCATCTTTACTAAGGCAGACAAATGAGACAATGGTTATCAACTTATCATGGTTAAGTGAAAAGCACTATGGTGAAAACTGAAAAGTAAGTAAAATCTTGTTAATTTTTTTATAGTGCGTTCATAAGCAACACCGCAGTAGCTAGGTACTTAATCTTAGTATGAATAGCATTAGCCACACAATTACCGCACACATGCCGCAAAACTTATAATACAAGTCCCGACTTCTATTAAAGTAAAGTAAAGTAAGTAAAGTAAAATATCGTAAACTTATACAGCGCCCCGGTGACAGTACAGCATTAGCTGCTTATTCTTATGCGCTTAATCTTTCTTGAAATAGCTATAGGCAAGGTGGTTTGTCGGCCGGGCAAAGAAACGCAGAAGAAAATAGACATGAATTAAATGGACTTGGCAAGGAGAATAAGTCGGAGAAGGATAACCACTTACATGGACTTGGCAGAAAAAAGTGTAGTACCAAACTCGTCGAAATCCTTAATGGAACGACTACGTAGATTATTATATATTTTCATTTCTATGGTCATCGTTCTGTTGTCAATGAAAAGCGTGTCAAGTTGTTTAAAGTTAAAGTTTCTAATTTTTCCTTCTCATTATTAGTAGCGTCAAGTGTTAAAGTCAAAGCGTCATTTATAAGTCATGGATTAGAACAGAAGGAGAACGTCGTGTTGGAATTATTGCTTTTCTTTGGACGGGAAATGAAGAGATCACTCCATCAATACTTGTGGAATACCATGCCTCTCAGAACCCCTCCCCCGCCCCTTCCGTCTTCAGGTAGAAGGGAAACAGCAGACCCGAGACCGACTGTCTCTCCAGCACCAGCCTATCTGTCCAGCCCACCAATGCCTGTGCATGATGATGATGTCCTGCTTGCCCTTCGGCTGCTGCTGGCTGCTGCTGCTGCTGCTGCTGGTTGTGGCCCAGGGCGCCCGTTGCAACCGGTGCTAAGCCTGCACTCCTCCTCCCTCTTGTCCTCCCGGCTGTTCCGATAGACGAGTTGTCAGTGGGCGCTGTCGCCATTTTTCTTTCTGCCGGGAAAAGTAAGCGTCCTATTTGAGTTAATACGCAGTTAGAGAAAGACAAGAGGAAATCCTCCTCCCATTGGTGATTCTTTGCACGATCCTCCTCGTCTCATCTTCCTGTTGAAGATTACAGTTGGGAGAGAGGAGGATGAAGGAGGATCCGGTGTCCACTGACCGTGAATCCTCAGCAAAGGTTAAGAATTTTCCACTGTTAAAATCTCGTTATTGAGGAAGTATTATGGAATTAATATTAATCTATCAGTTGATGGGAGAAAGATTTTGTTAAAATCATTCATAATTGACGGAATTTAGAAGAGAAAACTTTCTACAGAAGCTGATATCATGATTCATTTTCATTTCTCGGATGGTTGAATACTGACATGACTCGTCTGCCTACACTCTATAGTCTATACAGACAGCACTGATTTGTCAGGACCAGGCCAGGGCTTCATATAAAGTGGCTGCAGTAATCAGAGATCTTGGCTTTTCTCTTGATCTTAATTCCTTAGCATTGTTCAGTTTCTGGTATTTTCTTCTTTATGCTGAGAATTTATTGGTAACTGTTAAACACACACACACACACACACACACACACACACACACACACACACACTGTCTCTGTCTCTGTCTCTGTCTCTGTCTCTGTCTCTCTGTCTCTCTGTCTCTCTGTCTCTCTCTCTCTCTCTCTCTCTCTCTCTCTCTCTCTCTCTCTCTCTCTCTCTCTCTATGTCAGTCTGAATGAAAATATTACTTCACTGGTTCAAAGGTGAATATTATTACTTTTTAAATGATGAGTGAAACAATTCAGTGGAGCAGAACAGTTGTTCCTTCTGCCTTATTTCTGGACACCTTAATTAAGCCACGATTAGGGGAATTGTGGGGATTGCAAATGTTTCCTTTGAAAAATCTTTTGAGTGAATTTTTAAAATTAGATTTGATTTCACAATAAACCATTTTAAGTTTTTCAGTCTGTTGATGTGGCCTGACGTTTATTTATCTAACACTTTATTTGATTTGTCATTAGTTTGAGTGCATTTACAGTTTATTATTATTATTATTATTATTATTATTATTATTATTATTATTATTATTATTATTACATGGATGGTTTATGAAACACTATAGCATAGCTAAGGCTAAAGTCAAGAGTGTTGACTTTGAACAGAAAAAAACGATGAAGCATTTAGAAACGGTTATTTTGGTCAAATTATTTCTTGTTCCAGAAGTTTCGTTTCATTTTCAGGATGATCATTTTCTGGCTGATTTTGTTTTGTCAACACAGGCTGCGATAAGCTCAGACAGCAGGATGTACAATACGCTGACGTTTCTAGATGATGAGAGCGACGAAGGAGAGGGAAATGATGCAGATAACAAAGATCACATCTCACCTGGCCAAGATAGCAAAACAGCCGGAGGAAGAGGAGGAGGGACCAGTGAACAGTTAGATAACATGAGAAACCTTCAAAGTGACATCAACGATAATCCAGAGATTCCAAAAGATAGTGGTCAGTGTTAGTATTTTATGTTGCACACTTTCTTCTATGGCTTGTTTTGAGGAATGAAATAATAGGGTGAACTCGTTTGGGATTTTAAAACTTGTTTTATTTTTACTGCTACAAATTAAATCCCTTGGACTTTGGTCTTTGAGCCCCCAGCAGCACCCATGGCTTCACCTCAGTTGATTCATTGTCTTATTGCTGAATACTAATGATTTATGATCGTTCCGTTTGCATATTGGAATGTTTTCTTTGTTTTCCAGCTGAGGAGCAAAACGAGACATCGGCCAGGAAGAAGATTGTTCCTAATTTTGAATTGTTGCAATGCGACGACCTTGACCTGAACTTTTCTCCGAGGGGCAGCGTCCCCGACCTGCATTTGGGCGACTACCATGGCGACCGAGATTTTACGCCAGATGACGTCGACTTACCCGGTGACCTCTCCAATGCGGTCTTCGATCCTGTTGATGATTGGGGAGGTCAGTACTTAATACTTGCGTGTTCAAGTTTTCACTCTTCCTCAGAAGCACGTGATGCTCTCTTGTGCACCCCACCCCCCATTGAACATTTATGAGATGTTTAGTGATAGGGCCTGACTGTGCTTCTTCTTTGTTTGAATTGCTTTTAGTGTGTTTTTCAGCCGAAATTGTAGAAATTCCCTTTGCATATTCATTTCGTATTTTTATATCTAACCCCTTAACTGTGTATTTAACTGTAACTCAATGCAAAATGGACGGATATATCCGGGATCCCCAGTTAAGGGGTTAATTAACAAGTTGTTGTTTATATCGTATTATAGTTTCTTTTATTGTGAATTCTGGTTGCCTTGTTTATGCAGTTAACTTTGGCCTCTGTTTGACCCATGACCTTCTGATCTTCTCATCATTTCACCTTTTGACCTTTTGCCTTCACCTGTGTGTGTCACTGTGTCCCTGTAACTTCCTTGCAGATGACTTGAATGACCAGACTGTCGATCCGATTCCAGAATACACGGCTCGTGAGGAGTACGAGGATGCGAGGAACTGGCGACCGGTTGAGATCGCCGGAGCCACGTATCGCATCGACATGAGAGCCATAGAACCATACAAGAAAGTTCTGTCACACGGAGGTGGTTACATGCGGCTGTTAAGCTATTGTCTCCTTAGTTGTTTCTATGCGATTATATTAGTAATAATCTGTCTCCACAGTGATCATGATTTGGGACAGATTGGTTTGGAGATTCCTTGCCATATGTGAAGATATTTAAATATGAATTTATGTAGCACTGAATAAAAGTAATATCGAGATTTGTTACACGATCGTGATTGTTTGTCGACAGGTTACTATGGCAACGGCCTGAATGCAATCGTTGTGTTTGCTGCGTGTTACCTGCCCGACCGCAGTCGTCTTGACTATCGCTACATCATGGACAATCTCTTTCTGTAAGGGGGATGCCAGCTCTCTTTGAGCAATGGGCATTGTTGAGATTAGCTGTTGTTTCAGCATTGTTGTCATGGCTGCAGTGCTTTTAGACAGGGTGCTCTTTTGAATTGATTATTTTTTCCCGTAGTTGATCTTT
This sequence comes from Metaphire vulgaris, assembly GCA_018105865.1. Taxonomy (NCBI): domain Eukaryota; kingdom Metazoa; phylum Annelida; class Clitellata; order Crassiclitellata; family Megascolecidae; genus Metaphire; species Metaphire vulgaris. The sequence goes on from CM030853.1 coordinate 297,685, forward strand.
TCTGTTTCTTGGAAATTTTCCTAAATATTCCATCATCCATGAGTGAAGGTGAATGGTATTAGGCTATTTTTGGCCCCATCCCACACACAGCTAAGTTGCTTCGACAGCAAGCCTTTATGGGAATGGGTCACACGGTAAAAATAGCGTTTTTATGGATTTGGGTTCTGTGGTCCGAGGATGGCTTAATGTGCTTACATATGTGAGGTCTTAGGATGCAGCTGAGTTGGCTTTTGAACTCACTGTCTTCTTAGGAAGTGCAGCTGTTGACGCTGATCAGATTATTGTAAATGATGGTGGTGATGATGATGATGATCTGTTTTGCAGGTATGTTGTCAGTGTTCTTGAGCTTCTGGTTGTTGAGAATTACTCTGTCATTTACTTTCACGCTGCAGCGTCTCCAAACAAAGTGCCAGCACTTCGATGGCTCAAACGGTGCTACGACATGACAGACCATAGGTTGGTGCTGCTGCTGCTGCTGCTACCGCAGTTTATGTGCTGTGTGACTTCAGGATAAGGATCTGATGGTCGAGTGTATCTCGATTTCTTCTTTTTGTTTGTTTTTTCATGTAGAGATTTGTGTAATTCATACAGTGAGTAAACTGAATATATTCGTGTCTTTTTACCTGATATTTTATTAACAACTGAAGGTTTTAGAATTTATTTTCAGACTACGCAAGACACTTCAGCGCCTTCTTGTTGTTCATCCGACCTTCTTCCTGAAAACTCTCATTCTCATGACGAAGCCTTTTATCAGGTTGGTTCCGTTCTTTCAAATATTAAACCAGCATAAGAGACATTTTGCCTTGGTTAGCTTGGCTCTGTGAACCAATGAACTCCGAGAAAAAACGGCAGAAAATAGTATTTTGCAGGAAATTATAAACTCTCTGGGTGCAAGTTTTTTCATAATGATGATACAATTGATATTTACATAAATTTTTATAAGCTTAGACTATACGCTCACTATTTGTTTGACTTTCAGATTAGATTCATGACTTAACTAAGGATTTTGTTGATATTAATATGTGTTAAATGCTGATTGTTTTGTGACTGGATTTGTTTGTTGCAGTTCTAAGTTTGCTTTGAAATTGCATTACGTCCGCAGTTTGTCAGAGCTTTCTCATCTTATGCCGACCGAATATATACATCTGCCCGAAGAAGTCAAACAGTAGGTATTATTATTGGTCTGTTTCAGCTGAAATTGTGTATTCAAGCAGTTCTTTGACTATTTCACTTGCATTCATGTTGCTGTTACATTCTGTGGAATTCGGTTAGAGCTATTTATCCAAAGGCACCGTTGTATATAAATGGGGGATTCTATGCAGAGTCTGTCTATGCTAGTGGAGCATTGTGTCTATGGTAACTCTGCTCAGTATCAGATGGTTAAACGATTGGAATGCATTGAAATTGACTGCAGTTTAATTCCATTTTGGTGGGGGATGATAATATTGCCTTGGCTTACTTTGATCTGCCTCTTATTAAATTGGTCCTAAACTTTGAGGATTGGAAGATTAACGCAATTTTTCAGACTGCAGACCTAATTTCAATGTTTTCTCCTGCTTGGTCTGATTTTTTAATATTGGGTTTGCAGAATTTCTTTGGTGGGTATTTTTCTTGTCCTAACATAATCTTTCATGTTTACTTGTCAAAGGTTTGACATTTTGAGGAACAACTTAAGCTCTGTTGCTCCCGTCAGTGTGTAGCTAAGACCAGGTAACCAGTGCGTCCATTTAGTCAGGCCTTCAGTGTTTTCTGACATGGTACCAGTGTTTGCCATTGGAATGCTTGATTCTGTTTTAAGTTCTGGAATGTTGATTGGATATTTTTAGTTGTCTGGTTTATTTCAAGCTTTTCATTTAATTGATTACTTATTCTGTCTTGAATCTTGTGTTTGATGAAGGGTTTGCCTCTCTTCCAGTCTTTTTCAGTTTCTATGTTTTTTAAAGAAATGAATTTAGGGTTATTTTGTTTCAGAGGCATCTCAAATAATGTATTGAATAATTTTTTGGTTTTCGTTTATCTTAGCTGTGTCTAATTTTGAATTGCTATCAGTTGGCATGGTAACAGTTGTATAGATGTAATACATAGCAATATTTCAGCTTGGTCTTTGTTTCTTTGTGTTCAGCAGGATTTTTTATTGTAAATGGATAAGTTAAACATGGTATCAGATTAACATTGTTGGCAGAAAAACATGAGTTGTTATAAAAAGTACTATCATTAGACGACAAGGCATTAGGTTCTGTGCTTCATTGGAAAGTTTGCTGTTTTTCACGAATGATTGCAGAGTGAAATTATAGAAATTATATTAAAGTATATTCTTCTGAGATGTCATCATTGTTCAGTTGTAATCTGTAGGATGAGTAAATTATGAAGAACTGTCTTTTCAACTGGTTCTCTTTTCATTTTGTACCGTGAAGATATTTTTGTGATTGCAGCCTTGACAGGTCTTACAATCCCTCCGAACCAATCCCTCACAAGAAGTTCGTCAACCTGTGAAAAAGAAATCCTATTAATTGTCTGATGGCGATTCTTTTGTCATGCGTGAGTGACTGCGTCGATCTTCTCTTCCGTCTCTCTTTCCTCACTCAGTGAAAGTGCGTTGGTGAAACATGGCCGCAGCAGCAGCATCTGTAGATTCGTGTTTTTGTGTAATTTTGACTTCCGATGTATTTGTCTTGGTGCCGGTGTGCTGATGAAGTTCAATGTTGCTACGTTTTGCTTTTGTGTTGATCTGCGATGTGCATCGGTTGCTTTTGTATTGATTTTCCGTACTGTGAATGTCGTAGATATTTAAATGGTGTGTCCTGATCTGTACCAAATAAAATCTCGAAAATCACGAGATTCTACGCGATGATTTTTTGAAGATGTTTTGCAATTCTTTTTCTTCTGTTTCTTTTGTTTAAATGATCTAAAACATTGGCAGCTGTCCATGAGTAATTGCTTGATTTCTGTGCAATTATTGTATTTCTATTCATTGACCGGTGCTGCTTCTGATTTTGTTTACTCATCCAGAATGTAGTCCTATTCGATATTTTGTTTGTGTAATATTTTATAATGACGATATTTTTGACGGTCTGTGTTTCTTTCGGCGCAGTAGCATTTTCAGTGCGTCATCGTGCTAATCCTGTCTCTCGGATTTCAATTTATACGTAGACTTGGATGTTTCTGGGTACAGTGTGTGTGTATTTTTATGGCACAATCGGCAACCGCCCGTGTAACTGACATTGTCTCATTCGGACAACTGAAGGCTTGTAGACGTGTTGTTGGTGTAATCGTCTGATTAGCCTCTGATGTTGAGGAGGTCGTACGGACTGCGACTGTGTTGTCTTTTGTTGAGTGGCATTAGCTGTTGTTGTTGTTGTTGTTGCCTCTGTAGATATTCAGTGGTATTTTGTGTTTTGTTGTCATTAGTTTCTTTCATTTGCCCGTTGCTTCTGATTAATAAGGGCAGATACGTTGATGTAAAGAAGTGTCAGTACATTGAACTGCATTAGTTTTGTGGCAGATGATAATATTCGAGACTGAGTCAATTATTGTTATGTAATGAAGGGTGTATAAGAGCAAAGCCACGTCTGGTGAATTGTACGCTGCAGGAATATTATTCTTTATTGTAGAGATTTGCTCTTCTCTTGGACTGGTTTCTAATCGTGAGGCAACAGCATTTTTGTTGGCATTTGTCTGTTCTGTCGATTGACTAAAATTGTGGAGTAGAAATCTTCTGTATGTGAACTGCCGAGCATAATTAATCCCTGCATAATTTTCTAACTTCTGGATGTTTATAAGAGTCTTGTATTAGGTTTGAAGAAGCTGTTTTTCTTGCTATTGTTATGATAATGAAGTAATTAGAATATTCTGAGACTATGCATTAGACGTTAATATTAATTAGGTGACGTGAGTCATCGTGTAGTGTAATCGCGATAGCAGCTTCATTTTTTCTGATTTGACAAAACCGCTTTTGCGTTTCTACTTCGGCCAGAGGAGTGCAAGTGTGGTGCAAAATGCGATGACCATCAGCATTGTTTGGCCTCTGTCTGTCTTCTTTCATTTGCTTCTGTGGTTCTTTCGATGTCTTTCTCTGTCCGTAACTTGTTCAGGGTCATTTGCACAGTTGTGTCGTATGCCTCGACTGCCACAACATTTCCTTATTAACCCCTTAACCATGTATTTAACTGTAACTCAATGTAAAATGGACGGTTATATCCGGGATCCCCAGTTAAGGGGTTAAGAGTCGTTGCCCCACCCATTGTATGAGCAGTCTTTGGCAATGATAACGTCTCTGATCTGCATTTCCTATCAGTCGACTTCTATACTGCCGCTATTGTAATGCCTAGGAGGCATCAGCTGATGATGCACCACGTGTCCAAATTGAGTTAGAGCGGGGTTAAATCTGGAAGAATCGACTGAGGTCATTGATGTCTGTTCTGTAGGATATTACGTTAAATACCCAGTGAGGAGGAAATAACATTGATCAAAGTGGTGCTGTGTAGATGTGTGGCTGATATATTTCTTCATCTGTTGGCTTTGTCATCATATGTGATCATATGTGATATATAAATTTGTTGAGAAATTGGTAAATTTAATATTCTATTGACATATGACCTATATTTACTTCAGCTCAGATGAAAGTCTTTTTGATTCAATGACTTGCCATTAATTAACAGATCTGCCCATTGAAACGGGCGACATTTTGACTTCTTGATAATTGATAATTACTGTATGTAATATGTCTTCTGATTTCAGGATGATAGTTTGGGGGAGGGGAGGGGAGGGGAGGGGCTAGGCTGTGTCAAACCCGTGACTCCTGTTGGCCTTTGGGCCACTGGCCCCCCTGCATATTAATATATTTATAGAGCTGTTAATTGAAGATTGGCATGCCTAGTCTTGTTCAATATGCCATTGTCTCAGATTCTCTCCACAATTTTTGGAACAAAGAACTGTAAAGAGAAATCATTGCTTTACATCGTTGCTAGTCATTAATTTTGATAAATTTCATGCGTGAAAAAGTTTTCTATCTGTACAAGTTGAATGGATTGTTAATGAACAGCTGGTGGTAGAAGACGACCACGAAATGACATTTGATCACCGTGGTCAGTGACTCGGTATTTTCTTGTTTATCAGGGACCATTGGTTACTACACAGAAAGTCCAGCATTACTGAGAAAAGCCACCATCACTCATTAGCTTCTCTGTGCCCTTGTTTAGCATTGGCAGCAGTTGAGACAGACATGATATCTCGGCCTCCGTCCTACCTTTTGTCTCCCATCAACACACAGTGTACTTGCACACTGTTTCTGACTGTTTCATTTAAAACCACAAACGATCCAGATACCTCCAGGTTTTTTGCATCATTTTATTTTAAATGTTTTTGATTTAGAGATAAGGTGATGACATGTGTAGTGTCTGTAATGATGTCCCAAAAGTTTATTTACTTATTTCAATAAAATTGATCTTGGAAGTTGAATATGTCGAAAATTTGTTCCTGGTGTTTGTGTTGTTGTGAGGAACTTTGTTAAACGAGTATTTGTTATTTGAATGCTCTGTTAATGTGATTTAGTTCAGAGTTAAATCTGCGTTGCGATTAACTCTTCTTCACTGTACTCGAGCGCCTTAGGTAAGATGGCGCTGTGGGCCTACGTGTAGAAATGCCTTCTTCCACTTGTGAGATTGTCAATTCGACGAATATTTTTAAGTATTCGAGAAAGTCTGTTGGTCTGGTTGTGCGGCCAGACGTTGTTCGGTCCTTGAGCGCCGACGACTACAATGGTCCATTGACCTTGTCTATCTCATCATCACTCGAGTCTCTTTATTAGAGTCTCAATCGAACGTCATTCTGTAGAATTAATAGTCCGAGGAGGGAGTCGTTGGTGACGACGCCTTCTCTGGCTTTCTCGGCTCTTCATCAAACGCTCTCCGTTGTTTTCGTCTCGAGTATGAACATATCGATTAGAGCCTCTTACTGGACGTGCGGGGGTCAGCAGTTGAACTTTGAACTCTTCTGAAATTCCAGACGATTGATTCGTTGAGACGTCAGGTATAACCGCGGTCTCTCCTTAGACTGCTGTTCGTATTCTTCTTCAGAGAGAGAGAGATTCTTCGTCGGCCGTTTTGTCAGTCTTGTTATTTCTGGGCGTTAATAATAATAATTCACCAATTTGGATTCCGTTTGATTTCAAAAGATGTCGACAACGTTGCAACGGTTGCTGCTGCTGGTGGCGATTGTCTTCTTAGCCAACATCGATCAGAATTCTGGTCTTCCGACACCAGGTTTGGATTTTAAAGAAATAAACTACAAACTATTCGATACCACTTTCCGTTGGTCCATATAATAATAATAATAATAATAATAATAATAATATAATATAATGTGATTTTCCCTAGGATTTGGGGCTGCGGGGCAATTGAACCGTTGGGGAAATTGAGAAAAGGAGAATGAAAAGAGAACCTGTATTCGCCTTTTAGACGTTTTAGTCAGTCCCGGCTGTCTGACTGCGACTGACTGTAGTAATTATAACTGACCAGTTAACTTTGAATGGCATTAGCGTCGCCACGGGGGGCAACTGCCCCCCCCCCAACCTGCCCCAGACCACCTACCAGATTCGCGCAAATCCGGTGGGAAAGTTTTCTGTGGAGGGGTGAGAGGTGGGTAAGGAATCTGACACGCTAGCCCCTTTTACCCCCAACCAAAAATTCCTGGCGAAACCACTGTATGAAAACCACTGTGAGTGCCCACAGCGTTCAAATGCTCTCCGTGTCCAAATGTCCTCCGCGTCCAAATGCTCACCGCGTCTAAATACTACTACTACTACTACTACTACTACTACTACTACTACTACTACTACTACTACTACTACTACTACTACTACTACTACTACTACTACTACTACTACTACTACTACTACTACTACTACTAATAATAATAATAATAATAATAATAATTATTATTATTATTATTTGATTTTAAGTGGTTTAGGAGGCTAAGTAAGCCTGTATGAAATGAATGGTGCGCATATTTTGTATTGTCCGATGCTGGATTGGTATCTTTGATTCTGAAGAGATTCGTCATTTCGATCAATTTCTTTCAACCTCAAGTAGAAATCAATAGATAATCAAACTCCTCAGATTATCAATCAGTATTCCCACCCACAACTCTTAGCAGTCACCTCTCTCTCTCTCTCTCTCTCTCTCTCTCTCTCTCTCTCTCTCTCTCTCTCTCTCTCTCTCTCTCTCTCTCCAGTCCACCACTTCAAAACTGTAGTCATGACAACAGATGTGCATTGCTTTATTTGTGGGGGAGGGAATTCTTCCTCTGGTCACTTCCATTCAAAGGTTTTCGACCTACAACGGAGGAGGGTCGTACGACCAAATGCCAGTTTTTGTAGCTTAATCTGGGGTGGCCTCGACAAGAGGAAGAGAGGCTAAGCCCAAATTCGCCCAGAAATAGAACACCATAGACTTGAATGCATCTGTAATGAATGAACGTTGCTGTTGTTTGTAAACAGGTATACAGGAAAGCAAGAGAACTTCGCAGGTAATGATTAATCTAGGTAATGATTAATCTCGTAATTCAGGTGTAACAGTCGATTGAGTCAATCGTGCGTAATTCGTGGCAGTTAATCTCTATTACTCGGCATTTTGTCTGTTCAGTGTTCACAGAATCATTAGACAACTCTGGCCAGCTCTTAGGTCATAACTATTAGACCAATAGACTAATAGGTCTAAACGGAACACTTTATACTGACGCCTAAAGAACTAATCGATAACAACTAAAGCACTTTTATAACACCAATCGTAATTAAACTCTCAAAGGTGTCAACTGAAAATTCTGAAATCATTTTGTTTTGCTTTTCAAAAATACTTTAGAATTTATCCTCGAAACTAAGGTGATAATCAGCGATAAATGGGCTAACAAATAAATTATTTATTTATTTTGATTTTTGTTTTTGGTCGACACTTTGAGTGAAATGAAAAACTTTTGCATTTCAATTTTGCAGTTCAAACATTTGAGACAGCAGGTAAGAACTCACCTTTCCATCATCATCATCGTCATCGTCATCATCATCATCATCATCATCATCATCATCATCATCATCATCATCATCATCATCATCATCATCGGGATAAGAGGAGAGGGAAGAGAGGGAGAGAAGGAGAATGAGGAAACCCATTCGTACACTTTGTCCTTAAAATTACTGTAGAGACTAATAGTACATCTCTCGTCGTTGCTATAGTAACCGTCGTTGTCATCGTCATCGTAACCATTGCTATATACAGGTGCTGTATAATGACTGCTTATGATTCTGAAACTAGATCTAAGAAAATTTAGATGATTCTAATAATGGTATTTGTTGTTTTGTTTTTGATTACAGTTTGATATCTTCAAGAGACAGGTAATTAATTATTAATATTATTATTAAGAGCTTCTTATCTGAAGGATGTGAACGCGCTGACGATTACTTTCCCAGTCGGCGTCCCCCTCCCCTCCCCCCTCCCCTCAGCTTCGTTTTTCTTTCAGTCACTTCAGATAAGCAACCGAGAGATGAACGTGGCAAAATTAAGTAGCCCACAGTCTTGAAGAACTGTGAGTTCTAAAAAGACGGTTAACACTTGAACGTTGAAGACTGTTTGGTCGACTGATTGCTTATCTTTTGCGTCAATTTCTTTCTCTTTGTGCAGCTGGATGAACTGATCGCTGATTCGTCAAATGATGAAACACTCGTTGCTGGAACTCAAGTAATTATTCTAACAACAACAACAACAACAACATCGTCGACGTCGTCGTCATCAGCAGCAGCATCAGCATCATTAACAACAACAACAACGCAATGCATTGTGACGAGCAGCGACCTTGAGGACTATTACTTACTTGTCTTATGTAATTTTAACGGACAAAACTTTTATTATTTCACTTTAATCTTTTAAATATCAACTCTTCCGCCATAGGTATAACTCTAATCAATGTTTTAAAACGTCCAGCGAGATTCTGCAACTAGTTACTAATGTAAATAACAGCTGATAACAGCTTAATGAAAATGAAACAAATGCCCTTTGCAGAAAACCAATGATATACGAATTCACGAATATTAAGCGAACTTCTCTTCTTTAAACAATAACCTCCAACGAAGAGCAGGAACGATCCTCGATCGAACGTCCGCCTCCTCCCACCGTCCTCTCCTCAAAACTCGTCCAACGGCTCTGGACCAATCACGCCCGTCGTCCATCACGATAACGTGGATCGAAAAACAAGAAACAAACACAGAAACTACAAACCTACCAATATTCCAATTTTTGCTATCTATGCTTCAATATAGCATTCACACCGCATTACCCTACGTATGTTACCCAACTCAGATCGTAAATCAAAAGGAAATGACCTTTGGCTTACACCAATTTCGACTTCTTTAATATTACAAAGGAATAAAACAAGAACCAACCACCGAGAACAACTGCAAAAATTATGCTATCTAAGTGGTTATATCACAAAACTATCCTAACTAGCTTAAGCTACAGTAACACTTAAATTCTATTTTTACCAACACTTACTTACAACGCCTAACTAATTACTTATCCTACCTATTCTGATGGTCAACTTAACCAGGACATCCATACATACTTAAGTATCAATAAAGTAAAAGAGTTCAGTCTGAGCAAAACTCATAATCATTAGATGCTGTCTTAAACTCAGCAAAACTACTGCACTGATGTCTTTTTGCTCAAGGGACTTATATCTGGATGGACCGGCGGCGACTGGTCTTGCGACCATAATCCTCTAAATTATAGATGACGCCCATCAGTGCGTTTAGTCATCCAATCAACTGACAATTATTTTCCCCGTTGACAACTTTTGTGTCCCTCAGGACTTAGATGCGGTGGTTCTCATATGCGATAAGATCAGTCTGTCTAGGTTTATTGTTGAACATCTGTTCATGCAGAGATTTCAATTCCTCTGTTAGACCTGACCCCAAATGTTTTGGTCCAGTACCAGTTCTTCAAAAGAACACTGGACGTTCTCTGTTGACATTGAGTTTCAAGTGGGTTTGATGATGCAACAGTTTTAACTTCTTGTTCAATTGCAAACATTTTCCTCTACCAACATGAAACAAAGATTTACATGCGAGCATTTGTTTTTTCATCGAGGTCAACGTAGTTCTGCATTTCTGACATGACATCACTACCTGGGACTGTAATGAACTCCTTGGCAAACAACACCGAACAGAAACATCTGTCAACATCTTACCTCTATCTGTCCTCATTGGGGAATGGGGATTGCATCTGGGTAATGAGCACACAAGTCCATTTTTGTCAACAACCACCTGTTGCTTGACTTGCTGTACTCTGGAACTGATTCTACGACGTCTTCAGCAATACGGTCAAACACATAGGTCATTCTTGCCGTTTGTTCGTTGCATTGAGTTTCTGGGATATATCGGTTAACATCTTTGTTAATTGATTGCCAATAAAAATGTCTTGATTTTTTGTTTGATTTTGTGTATTTCTCTGACGCCGAATGTCATTAAATTCCAACAGACTTCTTTGAATGGGGCAACGATCTGCAAAAGACCTAAATTCACACTCCATTCCACAAATCTTCGTACCAAAAGACCATCATAAACACAGTATGAGATTTAATGCAGGAGTATCAAACAGGACAACTTCTCAAATTAACATCTTCAGACTCTCATCAGTCTGTTGCACTAAGGTCATCATGGGACAAAGACAACTCTTTCCCAATAAATTCATCGGACCCACTTGGACGATTCAACAAACCACTTGGCCGATTCAATAAACCACTTGGCCGATTCAACAAACCACTTGGCCGATTCAATAAACCACTTGGCTGATTCAACATACCACTTGGCCGATTCAATAAACCACTTGGCCGATTCAACATCCCTGAACCACCAACAACATCATTAGGAAAACCTGTGGAACTACTGTCAACCTCATGAACCCCCACCAACAACAACATCATCAGAAAAACCATTCCTGTTCTCTGGAGTCACACGACTCATCAAAAACAACCTCCCCTGTCAACAGTACGCTCATCAGCATCAACACACTGTGAATTTACAGTAGCCCCAATATCGTCCTCAAACAGACCCTAAATTAAAATCAAAATTATAATAATCATCTGGATTATATGTGACCTCTGCTTTCTTATCTAATGAATCTTTCTCAAGATCAATTAATGATTTGATTTTAGCCCGAGTCACCACACACGAATCCATGAGTTCCTCATCAACTCGACAATCCACATCAGCTCCAATCAAAACATCAATCGAATGGGGCAATTGATCGATGAGACCACACAACACTTCTCCACGATGAAAAACACAATCGAGATTCACCAACACCAAAGGAATTTGGATAACATCCCCAGTTATACCTTTGATCAAACGACATTCGCCTGTATCTTTTGTATTCATCAGATTTATTCGTTATTTGAACCTGTGTCACCAAAAGAAATAATTTGTCTTGTTTGTTTGTCTGCATTTACAATTGAGACAGGAACAGTAGGGTCTGAAACTGCTGTGTCCAAACTATGTGTAACTTGTTGCACAAAGTTTACACTTGACCAGCCAAATTTGAGCCTGGCTCAAAATTTGCCTTCTCATTTCTCTGTCGTTTTAAAGCAAAACATTGGTCAAACCATGTCCATTCCTATGGCAGAATGCACATTTCTGAGTTGAGGGCAGCCCATTTTTACCACTCCTGAAATTTGAGTTCCTCCTGTGTATTGGAATGTGGAAAATTCTCAAATTTGCATTATTTTCATCTGGCAATGTCTTAGAAGTGACATTTTGATTGGATTGATATCTCCAATTAGTGCAACTGTTGGCATTGTCTCTAAGTGCTGTATCTATTTGTTTGGGTTGCATTGTGCTCATGTCTGTATGTATTTGGAGCAAACTTGTGTCTGACCATCTTTTGAATAGTTTCTGCAACAAACTGATAAAATCTAGCTCTGTTCAAGTGAATTGTTGTTTGTCCATCATCATTTATTTATTTAAAAATTTTCCATTTTAAACAACTCTTTGATTTTTTTCAGCTGAATGACCAAGTAAAAATCTCTGAAAAGCCATTTAGTTGCAAAATGTGTATCGGATTGGTCTTTGTTGAGCTGTCTTTAATCCATACCGAGGAACAATTGAAACATATTTAGGATGCCTTTGATAAAGTCATAGTCTTGGACCTGCTCAGCAGTCAGTTCTACAAAGACTTTTAAGATCTTACCACTTATCTGAGTTTGAAGCATAGCAGGCCATTTATTTTTCTCAATCTGAAGTTCAGCATTGTTCGCTCCAGAGTCAAGGCAATATCTGTACAGAGTGCTTTCTAGCATTTTCACTAGCTTTATCAGAACTACCTGATTAGTCCTATCACTACTTACTGACTCACTTTGACAACTGCAACTCAATCTTCTCATTGCCTGAATTTGAGCTTGTTGAATTTGAGTCAACGATTTTGCTTGCTGAATCTGGGCATCAAATTGAGCTTTTTGGGTCTGGGTCTGACTTTCTAATTTACGCATCTCTAACTGAATTTCTTAAGGACAATGGCCTTTCTATTGGAGTATGGTTGGGATTTTGATCCTACTGCCAACACTCTGACATTCTGTCTGTCTGTCTTCACCCAATCCTGTCACACATAATTTAATCAGCTTTGCCCTCAATTGGTCCTTGTTACCCCTCATTTCGACCCCTTTTAAAGCAAATTTTCCCTTAAGTCTTCTACATTCATAGATAAAATGTCTTCAACTGACCATGCTCAGTCGATGGTAAAGTTATGCAAATATACAAATTCAATGCCAACTGATCAAAACATCAGCAATATTCAACGACAGTCAATTTAAAACTACTGATACAGAACGGGGAGACAAAACTCAAACCCTATTTCACTCTTAAAATTCACTAGAATTAATTAAATAAAAGAGTTTCATTCTGTTACACGGAGGATCTTATCCTTGTACGACAACTTACAACTAGATTCAACTCTACCGGACCTGAGCCTACCCACATGACGAGCAGTTAGGACTCGTTTACTTACTTACTTGTCTAGGGAAACTACTTTCCATTAACTCCATTTTAACGGACAAAACCTTCTTATTATAAAATATCACTTTAATCTTAATTAAATATTCAACTCTTCCGCCATAGCGATCAATAGGTGCTATATAACTCTAATCAATGTTTTAAAACGTCCAGCGACAGCAACTTCTTAGAACTGTTACTAATGTAAATGCTGATAACTTTCAATGAAAATGAAACAAATGTGCAAAACCAATTCGATATACGATTCAATATTAAGCGAACTGAAATCTCGGTTCAGATTTAAACAATAAAATTTAAACTAAACAACGAAGAGCAGGAACGATTGATCGAACGTCCGCCTTCTTCTTCGGCCACCAGAGAAACTCTTCTTCGGCGCACTTTCAAAACGTAACTGCCTTCAGCAACGGCTCTTGCGACCAATCACGCCCGTCGTCTCATCACGCCTTCTATAACGTGAATTCCTATTTGCTCATAAACATATTTAAACTTCACGTTCAAACCTACCAATATTCCAATTATTTGTTTCTATGCTTCAATATAGCACTCCATCACAGCGATATATGTCTTATGTAAAGTTTTATATTTTTCTTTTTAAAATCTCAGCAGGTAGTCGAAGATTCTGCTACGGAGCTTGAGAAGAGATGCGCAGAGTGTGGAAGGCAGTTCCTCCTCCTCCTCCTCCTCTTCCTCCTCCTCCTCCTCCTCCTCCTCGTCCCTGGAGAAGAGGTGTCCATCTGGATGTGGATCGAAAAAGAAGAAACCGCAGAATACAGAGACCAAAGTAAGATTGTTACACTGCATTACAGCGCATTACCCTATGTTCCCAGTCGTAAAATGACCCGCGGTCTTTACACGGATCCTGCTCGGGTCCTTGAAGACCGGGCCTCTATATAAAGGCCTATGGACCAACAATAGGAAATCCGATGGAGAATTCCAGGCCTAATTCCTAATTCTGTCGTATAACTGTCTTATGATGTCTTTTTGCAGGTGGATGGACCGGCGGCGACTGGTCTCGAGAAGAGATGCGCCGAGTGCGACGAAAGCAGTTACGCCGTCGAGAAGAGGTGTCCCTCGGGATGCGGTGGTTCGAAGACGAAGACTCCGCCGCCGTCGCCGAAGAGGGCGGAAGAAGGGACTGCGACGAAGGAGAGCTCGATGATGAAGAGGTTCCTGAATGCACTTCCCGACGAAGACAAACGACTCATCGAGGTCGAATTCATTCATTCTCTATATAGGCCTAAGGGGCTGTTCTGTCTGTTCATTGGGGTGGGGATGGGGTGGGGTGGGGATTCTGCCCAGCGCTACAGACAGAGAAAGAGCCGCCGTTCGTTGTTGTTGTGTTTAATATTTAGGCAAAGTCTTCTCTGACTGAAATTAAAAGTCATCTTCTGATGAGAGATATTCATCCACGCGTAGTAGGTCTAATCCAGGGCCGGATTAAGGTCCGAGTGGGACTGAGGCTGAGAAGTAAAAAAGGTCGTCACTTGAAAAACGGTGGGCCTATATTTTATGGTGGGCCTGGGGCTTCAGCCCTCTCAGCCCCCGCCTTAATAGGCCTATGACCCTGGCCTAATCGAGTCCTATACTGTCACGAGAATCGTTATCATCAGTTTGTTCTCGAGCGCTGATGCCCTGTGCTATGCGCTGGTGCCCTGTGCTATGCGCTGGTGCTCTGTGTTGTGGTAGCCTATCGTCTGCTATTATTGCAGTGGAGATTCATCCTCGTATTCTTTTGATCTCCGGCAGAAATTGTTTTACTTCTGAAAATCTGTTATTTCAGGGTTCACAGACGAAGAGACAGTACATCGAGCGACTGATTGGACGCACTCACCATGGGCCAAACGCCAATGACGTGGCAGCGGACAAGGCCAGAGGTCCGACGAGGTCAATCGCTCATTCAATAGACTTCTATGGCGCCATTATCCAAATAAGAGAGATAGAGAGAGTTTTAAACGTATGACCATCTTGTGGCTATAAAAATCTGTTCGGTTGCATCATCATTTATTTATTTATTTATTTATTTATTGTATGAAACTCCGTTTCAGCTGAAGAGCGAATGAACGCCATTTCGAACATCGGAGTGAGGTCTATGCCAGCCGAGGACAGCGGCCTCATGCTGTCCTTCAAGAGAGGCCTCAGTGCAAGCGATCAGCAACTGCTCCGGGTAGGCCTACAGAGGAGACAGCGTAGACCCTAATGAGGACATCTGAGGCCAGATATAACATCAACGATTTTGTCGCCGCTGTTGATTAAGTGACTTCAAATGAGATTTTCTCTCTCGGCGTTGAGTTTATTGTTGCAATCAATTGACATTTTGCCCATCTGTTGGTACAAACTCTTCGTTGCATTCGTAGCCGTTTTAAAGCACTTAAGTAGCACTTCAGCTCAGTCGATGGTAAACAAATGGCCGCCTACTGATCAATCATCAATAGACGACGTCATGATACAGAGATCATTGTGAACGATGAGTTTCAGTCTTATCTTGTGTAAGTTATGCGAAAGTTACTGCACAGTCCATTAATGTCCATTAATGTCCATTAAAGTCCATTAAAATAGTCGATGGCATAGAGTCTTTAGTGCATTTCAATGTTGTCTTTCAGAAATACAAATCAAAGACGCGATTCATCGAAGGAGTTCTCGAAAAACAAACAGGTTTGACGATCGATTTCACCAGAGAACAGATCGGCGGCACAGACCTATATAGGCCTATATAGGCCCCACCCAGTTGGCCGTTTGGAGGCATAATGATTTGTGCTTTGTTGTTTCAGCAAACGGCGATAAGAGAGACCTTGATGTTCCCGAGAAGAAGAGACAGTTTGAAGATCCCGTTGTTTCGAAATACGTCAGTGGATTGGACGAAGACCAGAAAGCTCTAATCCAAGTAAACAATTTAATCTTATTTAGACCCTAATTAAGAACCGCAAATGCTTAGGCCTAGGACCTCATTCGACGGCCATCGGTCTATCGGTCTATTTTAGGTCTGTCGACAAATACATGACTTCCGTTACTTTATAGAAATTAGAGATGGAACTCTTCAACTGGTGATGCAGAAGCAGGCGTTTCATTTCCTCGCATAGAATGTTTTCAGAATATATAGGCCGATGTAGATCTAGGCCAGGGTTACGGAACATAGTCCACCACCCCCACCACCCGTAGCTACGCCATTGGGGTGTATTATGTATAGTATATCTGGGATGCTCCATATAAGATCGAGTGAGTTCCGACAGCGCTCAATGCATGGTACATCTTGTGTGTCGTGTAACAAAAGCGTCATGATGCTCTTTTTCTGCAACAGAGACATCCTTCGATCGCTACGCATTTGAAGGAGGCAATTCTCAAGGGAACCAGAGAAGGTATTTAGGCTCTATAGCCATCAATTTTCTAGGCCCTCTTTTATTTTACACTCACCCTAATCGAGGTCCAAAGCTAGTCCTATGAGGATTGAGGACTTAAATGCCCAAAGATGACACCTAAAGCTCTTATGTGTGTCAACACTTTTTAATTATCGTTGAATTTTTAAGAAATTTGATGAAAAATTCATGTCTGGAATTCGCTCAGATTTCGCAAGAGAATTGTAGGGGTCTTGTAGTGATGCCTTTGCACCAGAAATTTTGGCCGTATTCGCCTCGAATTTGTCGATTTTTCTACTAAAACGATGTCTCGCATTCTCTCTGTATCGATGACATCTAACTGCAGATCCATAATAGGCATCGAATGAGCTTCAAATGGTGTGAGTTTCAAGAGAATCGGAGGACACAAAATTTTTACGACCAAAAAAACCCTGGACTAACCATCACGAAATTTTGAGAAATTTGACGAAAAATTCATGTCCGAAATTCGCTCAGATTTCTCACGAGGATTGTTGGGGGCCTCCTACTGATGCCTTTGCACTAACTTTTTTGGCAAATTCCCCTGGAAAATGTCGATTTTTCTATTAAAACCTATACGCATATTAGCCTAACTTCAATGACAGAAACTCGACAAAAGTTAGCAATAAATCGAAGGCCCCCCAAAGATATCAGACAACTAACTGCAGATCCCTTATAGGCATCGAATGAGCTTCAAATGGTGCGAGTTTCAAGAGAATCGGAGGACACAAAACCCTTTAAAAAAATGTGTCTGGAATAACGTCAGACACCTGATAGATATCCAAAATGCGGGTCCAGATTCCTTTTAGGCATCGACTGGGCTTCAATCGGTGCAAATATAAAACCCTACGACACCACAAATTTTCGCTCAAATTTCGAAAAAACCCTGGACTATAGTCCATGAAAAATTTTCGGGCGACCCAAAAATTCATGTCGATATATTGCTCACATTTCTCTTTAGAACCCTCAAACGCCCCACTGATGTCAGTGGACTAGAAAAATCCGCCACTTTCCACCGTATTAATGTGTCTATATTGGCAAAATATTATACTGGTGGCTATACATTGTATAGATTTTAAAACCTTTTAAAAAGTCAGACACCTGATAGATATATCAAAATGCGGGTCCAGATTCTTTTAGGCATCGACTGGGCTTCAATCGGTGCAAATATAAAAGCCCTACGACACCACAAATTTTCGCTCAAATTTCGAAAAATACCGTGGACTATATTTCGGGCGACCCAAAAATTCATGTCGATATATTGCTCACATTTCGCTTTAGAACCCTCAAGCGCCCCCCACTGATGTCAGAGGACTAGAAAAATCCGCCACTTTCCACCGTATTAATGTGTCTATATTGGCAATTATAATAATGGTGGCTATACATTTTATAGATTGAAAAACCTTTTAAAGTGATAGATATCCAAAATGCGGGTCCAGATTCTTTTTAGGCATCGACTGGGCTTCAATCGTTTTGTACAGGAATAGATTTCTAATTGTGATATCGCAATGTGCCGAATATAGAAGAGGAATATTTAATTGCTCATTGTTAGGTCAAGAGCAAAAGAGGGAACTCAGTCCCGATCAGATCCAAGATGTTCCCAACAAACTCAACAGCAAAGATGAGGACGCAGAACTGGTCAAGGTAAGACGGACGGATGGCAGTAACACGATATGAACTGCGGCCGAGTGGATGATCGATGATCCCCCACTCAGCATTTGTCCACTGCTCTGAATGGACGATTGAAGCTGTGTGGCTAATGGAATTCAGTGGCGTAGCCAGGGTGTTCTTGAATAGGTGGGAGGGGTCTCAGGGCATCGACATTTTCTGGTAAATGTCTCCGACAAGCTAATAAACTCATCAAGGAGTTCTTCACACATTCACGTATTCCCTTTGGTCATGATGACTACCCCCTCCCCGATTTTTCAACAGTTTTGCGCAAATCTCACGATCGGTCCCGGCCAGAATATGGGTGGGGGGGGGGGTGGCGATCCCCGTGTCTCCGCCAATTCACAAGCCATACGCAGGATCTGTTAAACTTAGCCTGTGTCTTCTATCAATAGATTTGCGTATAAGTAGTCCCAGGGCCGCCGAGAAAATTCCGGACCACGGAACAAAAAATTTGCGGGCCCTTAAGAAAAATTTATCAAGTTTCCGAAAAACCTGACAAGCAAAAAAAAGGTTGAAAATTCTCCAAAAAACACCCTGACAAGCAAAAAAACCAACCCTCATCGTCACCGGATCTGGTCCCCTGAAAACTCCATGGGCCCCGGTACAGTGTACCGGTTGCACCCCCCCCCGCTCTCCTCAGGCCTGAGTGGTCCTAACTCCAATTTCCACTGTTTTTCTGTTTACAGCAACGCCTTTCGAAAATAGAAAAAGTTGCCGCGGCCGAAGCACTTCCCGTTGGAAACCCGGATGAAGGTAAGAGACCTAGGGTCCGTCGACAGCGCAAGAACCTTTGCATCGAGGTCAAGGGTCAAAGCAGTTTAACGCATTTCAATCTGCCAGGTGCTTTAATAAATTTGCAGGTAACGTATTATTATAATTGATCACGATCTTTCGTAAAACTAATTTATGCTTTACATATCTTTATTTGTTTATTTATTCACTTTTTCAGAAATTGAGCAGGTGGTCTCAAGACTGATGACAGACATCAAAATGGCAAAGAAGCGAGGATTCAGCCTCAATAAGTTATTCTCAGAGATGAAAAAGAAAGGTATCATCATCATCATCATCATCATCATCATCATCATCATCATCATCATCATCATCATCATCATCATCATCATCATCGCAGTCTTCGTTAAGTTGAATGCTGTTGCATAGATATATTTAATTAATTAATATCAAACGATCACTTTTTGTGCCAAAAGGGTCATCAGGAGGATTGGCTGAGAAGATAATTGCTCGTGTGTTTTGTCTTGTAGCTTCTGAGGAGCACAAGTAGTTGCTTTCCAAGCGACAGAATCCAAGAGATTCGATGCTAGCAATATACGCGATTATCTGCAGATTAAGATCAAATTTAGAAACATTTCATCATTAAAACTCAATGGATACTTTGCTTGGTAATATTAATTAGCATACATCATGCATAATCATTAAATTTAACACTAATACTATGCTATTTCAATAGATATAAAAATTGTGTGATCACTTTTAATTAACATTCAAAATGAACAATTTGAATGTTTCTGTATAATGCATCATAATTTACATTGCAACATAATTAGCATTTGAACATTCCAATCTACCTGTCCATTGATATACCTGTATTAATCAGTCACATCTATCAAGGTCCTCTTGTCAGTGCATTGAAATTTAGACAGAAGTTTATGATTGTACAAAATAAAAGATCACATGATGTATTTTACTGGCCGAATCACCAGGCGGATGAATATAATAGAAACAGTGTTGTTGTTAATTCAAGTAGACAAATTTTCTACAACTGATGGGGGGGGGGAGTCAAACCGCCTCCTCTGCCCACGACAAGTCAAGCATTGCTTATGTCAATACAGTTACATATAAAGCACCAAAATGTAATGCATAATATTTTATGAACTCAATTTAAAATGTTAACTTCAAAATATAAATGTCATTGTGACTGATAATTAAAATGATATATAAAGCAAACAGTTTAGAAATCATCAAATAGCAAACCGTACCATGCAAACTCAATGCTGCCATATTATCAATTATCAGATATTTAAATTCTCTGTAAGTAATCGAAAATAAAGACTTCAGTAAAAGTCTAAACAGTGAAAATGTCAGATCAAATCATAGACCGAGATGAAGACAATGGAAAATAACACTATTTCAATATACATCATGAAGTGTATTTTAAATGAATACTGTCAAAAGTCCATAGCACAAAATGATCTTTATATGAAAACATGGAATCAATATAAAAACCATTTCAGCATAGCAACTGAAATGGCTCTTTGAACAACTTCTGATCACAGAAATATTTTGCAGGTAACAACTGACTTCAGAAACCTACAAAAGAAAGTCTTCAAATAACAGAAGAGGATCAATTGTCTCAACATAAATGCATAAAAAATCAGCAAAGTTACATTTTAGACTCCAAAAACCTCTCTTTCTGTGACATAACATTGCAGCAGTTCACTTCTATAGCGCCAAAACATCAACGCACTGAGCATCATCATTATACCGTCACTGAGCAATTGGGACGCCGTGCGTTAGACTCTGAGCCTTTGTTGCTGAGCAAGATGAATTCCCTTCTGTCCAAGTGAATCGATGGTCACGGACATCAGAGGCTCATCACCAGTGAATCTCCTCACGAGAGAAACGTCTTCACCGTTCCTCTGATAAAAGTTCGGCAAAGTGGACAGTCTCTGACCCTTGGCGAACAGACGTCGCAGCAGATAAGATGGCCACAGGGCAGGAAAACGGTGCTAATCTCTTTGTCCATGCACACTCTGCACAGGCGAGCTTCCCTAAGACGAGCATTTTCTTCCATCAACTCCTGCTCCTCTGAAAAACAGAAAAGAGCAACATATTTATTAGTAATCTACTTGACACCAAATGATATCCTTACAATTGCTTGAATCACATTATGGAATGGTTGCAAATAGAGCCATCATGACAGTCACTGCTTAAAACATATATGCTGTTTAAATTGCACGCTCAGCTGTTATCTTTCCCTTATAACATCAAATTCAATTCTACTATTTTCTGCCGATTCGTCATCTTTTAACCACCATCGGTTTGTTTGAAGACACATTTGTTTCACCTTCAGTGACATTTAACATAACCTTGTGTAATGTTTAATGTAGTGACAATGATTCAATAATTGATCATTAGAAGCCTTGTGTATCACTAAAGGTCATAAAGTGCATCGCACTGACCTGCATCTAGAAGCACTTCACGGAACCTCTCTGCTTCCGGAAAATTTGCAGTTTCAGGCGCAGCAGCAGCAGCAGCAGCAGCAGAGGTGGTAAGGATGTTAGCCGGTGATGTTGTACCAGATGAATTGTCAGCCGATGGTCTCACGTTAGCCGTGATCTCACCATTCGAAGCCTTGCCTCGTTTCTTCTTTCGCGTTTTGCGCTTTTTGGTCACAACATTTTCTATACAAATATTTAACAACATTTGCTAGAACTCAATCCTCAAAGTCATCTGAAATTGTATTGAAATTAATCATCACTAAAAGACCAATGCAAACAAAAGCAGATGAAAAGAAACACAAAATAAATTCCATCGACTGAATCATGAGCATAATTCTTCTTCTCAGCGTAAACTCTTCATTCAGTTTCTAATCCTCATTGAACACTGAAACACACACACCACAAAAGGTGTTTCAAAAAGAAAGAGCAACATAATTACAATTGGCTGGGATTTTAAATACCAAGACTACCTTGTCCGACTGAATTAGCGACCGTTGCTTGTTTGGAGGATGCTGTTGTCGTTGCTTCTGGTTGTCTCTGCTGTGCAACAGAAGCTGAACTTCCAGGTTCCACAGGTTCCAGTTCCTCACGAGACTCGAGACCAGATGTAACTTCAGAAATTCCAATTCCAAGTGACAATAATTTCTCCAGCAAAGCTTCAGCATTTGGGAACAATTCTCCTATTAAAATAATAATAATAATAATAATAGAAAAACTCCAAATGCCAGCCCTGAACAGTCATCACACTAAATAATCCACAATTTAAACTAACTACACTCATATATATATATATATATATATATATATATATATATACATACATACAGTATATACATATAATATATATATATATACACACATACATACACACTGTATGTGTAGTGGGTGGTGTAGTGGGTGAAGGCAAGCCATTATGTGCCCTCCCCTCATCCTGTAATGTCTTGAAAAAGTCTGTTAAGCAAAAAAATGTCATCACCACTTTTCACCTTTTAATTTTTAAGACTTGTTTTGTTTATCTTTTGGGATGATTTGAAAAATTGATAATTTTTGGAGGACATTATAAATATTTCATAAACTTTCAAACTTCTATAAAAATTGTAGGGGCCGTTACTTCTCTGCCCAGGGGCTTGGAATTTTTGAATTTTTGACAGCTATATATATATATATATATATATATATATATATATATATATATATATATTATTATTTTTTGGCTTAGCATAATAGACACACATGCTCCAGATCAATACTAAACCAAAATAACAGTTACCTGTCTCACTGAGCTGCTGTTGTACAGTTTTCTTCACATCGTCTGCTGAAAATCCCATTTCAATAACAGCACGCACAGCGAATGAATTCATAAACATGTTGACGGATACATTTGGACCAGCGGTCACTTGAGGAGGAGGAGGAGGAGGAGGAGGAGGAGAAGGATGACGGTCAACTGGACTGGCTCTATGACCAGAAGATGACGGCAAAGAGTTGGATTCACGCTCAATTCTCACATTCCCAACGTCACGGTTCTGGACAAAAGGACAATTGGGGAAATATTTGGCGTGTTCTTCTCTTGGAATGTCTCCGGGCTGCCAGCTACGCAGACCATTGCGACAGAATGCACAACGCACTCTGTCTCCAGTGCCGGTGTAGAACAGACCCTCACGAGCGAGATCCTCGGGAACTGCGTTCGCCGTAACCGGCCAATCATGATACGTATCGAGACGACATCGTTCCCATCTCAACAGCTCATAATCTGGATCCTGTCGATCAACTCTAACGGGAGAAAGTTGAACGGAGGTTTCAGCCGGAAGAGCAGATGGGAGCATTTGAGACTGTCCATCCGTACGTCGCCTCATGACACTTTTGTATACGTCAGCCAACAATGGACTGCTTTGTACAGCATCCTCCGATATGATATCTATGGATGGTGTTGGTGATGATGATGATGCTCCATTGACAGCACGTGCTGCTAGTGGACAATTGGGGGACTGTTTTCGATGTTCATCCAAAGGATTTTCATCCTGCCTGAATTTTTCTACTTCGATTCCACATAATGGACAGGAAACTTTGAATTCTCGGCCAGAATAGACAAATCCGGTCCTGGCCAAGGTTAACGCCGACGGTGTATTGCCTCCTGGATAGTGGCGGTAAGAGGCAAGTCTCTCCAATTCCTGAGAAATCAAATTGGTGTCTCTTACCATTTCTGTTTTGTTCGCGTAATACACTGCTGCAAAATAAATGCAAAAGATATGATTAGTCACAGATATATATGATGCATAGCGTCAAAACATTAGCAATGGATCATCCATCGATACTGATAATTAAACAAATGACCATTACTTCCAACTGGCTATGGGGTCTAGTACATGTTGCCTTGGAAAGAGCAGTCATTGCCTTTTTTTATAAACACAAAACAAGAACAAATAACAGAAAAGAAGCTGAACAACAAGCAGTCAACTGGTTTCATCAAAAAGTGAAAAGTCAAGCAACAATGAGAAGGGAATAGGCGTGGCCAATTTTTCTATTCTTCTGGGAGTGTGGCTTCAAACTATCCCCGTTGGTCTAAGACAACCGAGGTAATTAATTCCGCCTTAGACCAACCGACAACAAACGAAAGTCGAAAACTCTCGGATGAATTCGTCTCATTTCAGTCTGTTTGAGTGATTCATGGCGTATGGAGCAAATAAGCAAATAACAGCGTAACTATCACTTACTCTGCCCACATGACGCTATAAGTGTCGACTGTTGAACTGTCGACTGTTCCAGAACTATCACAGAACCTCTGCAGAGAATGGCTTAATCCAACTCCGAAAAAGTTCTGTTGCAAAGATTTAAATACTGCATCTCAAATTGTTGCATTTGTATCTTGAATATGTGAATTTCTGCCAGGTATAATGTTGTTTCATAGGGAAAGCAGGCCTTGGACAGAGATTGTTTCTCTTCTCCTGCTTCTCCCTTTTAGCATACACCAATTATTCTTTTACGTTAACTTTAATATATCAAACTATGATCTAATATCGAAATATGAAATATATTTGCATTTGTCTTTACAACTATTTTTCATATAATGAATTGTAATATTAACGATCTTTTGTAACAATGTTTTACTCACTTCGCGAACGAACAACAACACCGAATAGTTTAGATTTCCGACGACAAAGACTTTCTCAGCAGCTGATATTCACTCCTTGCACCAATTGTCAAATCGCCGTAATTATTAATGCAAAGTCACGATCGCTTTACTGACTCACTGACATTCACGAAGATCGCAGTTGGTTTTAACAGTCAAATTTCTTTTCTCGAATATTCCAGAATTCAGATAGCCTAGAATAAAATGTGTAAAGTTTGTAAACAAACCCACGTGAGAATGAGTCATGGAAGATTACTACTGACTTTACATAAATAAGCCAATGTACTTTTATAGCACTATTTCTTTCGAAAGGTATATATTATTATTATTATTATTATTATTATTATTATTATTATTATTATTATTATTATTAAGCTCAAACTGCATCAAAAAGGGTTCGGTCAACGCAAGGTTCGCGTCATACTGTTTCCCAAATTCCCATTCTGAATAATCAGAGTGGAAAACAGCATGACCAGAGCCCAGGGTATAATCTAGGCCGTTTCCGGGGGAAAATTGCCCTTTCCCTCGGAAATTTCAAAATCCTTTGGAAATTTTGGCATACTGCATCAACTAACAACAGCCCCTAGCTGACTACCCCCGGCTTTGTCAGTTCCCCTTCCCCGGAGTCCAGGAGTCGAGATTAAACACTGCCATAGCCTTAGCTGGGGTGGGGGAAATCAGGCTGCCCCGGGCGCCGTCAAATCATGGTTGCAATAAGTTTAGCTAGGCCTAAACCGCACGTGTAAAGTAGGCATTGCCATTTGCCAGAAGAGGTCTATTATGACAAGCAAAAAACGGTCATCACCCGCTTTCTGTCACTACTTTGGGCCCTACTCCTGTTGGGAACTTGGGGTCAAAAATGTGTACCTTGCCCCCATGGGCGTCCGGAGGGGAGTGCAAGGGGGTGCAACTGCACCCCTCTGGAAAAATTGTGGTTATGTAAAAAGTAAAATTACTTGTTTCTTTCGTCACAAAACCTTGTTTTGCACCCCCTGTACATTTTTGTCATTTCTTTCGCCACAAGACCCTGTGTTTGCACCCTGATGGAAAAATTTCTGTGGACGCCCATGCTTGCCCCGGGCACCAAATAGGCCTAATCTAACTACGGCTCTGAGCAAGACAGACTGTGGAAGAAATGACGATTGGAAGAGATGAACTTTAGGCCTATAGAGACAAAAGCTTTCAGTGCATTTAAACATTCAGGCAGGAAGAGTTAGACTGTTCCAGATTCTGCAATGAAGACATCTTCAGTGTTTTATCCAGATTCCAGGCCTTTGGGAGGACTGACATCGCTGGAGGCGAAGAGACACCGCGCAGTTCAATGCAAAAATTTGTAGACCTATCAGTGATGGGATTTTTTAAGGGGTGTGTAGATTTGGGGGGAGCAGACCTCCCCCTAATAGGCCTGAATAAAACACTGGACATCTTGCAGGTTTTGAATAGAATACACACAATTAAGACGGGGGCGTATGAGGGCGTATGAGGGCGTATGGAGGGCTGGATTCAATCATTTCCAGGTGGATTTTAGCCTCTCTGCCTCTGCCGTCGTCGCTCAGACGCCCTCTGTAGGTATGTAACTGCCGCAGTCGTCTCACCTGGTGGGCATACAGGCGCTTGATTCCTAGAAGTCAACGTTCTGTTTGATAACGCCGGTCGTTGCTGCCAGTGGATGATGCATTCTATGCTCTGGAAACTCTTATTAACGCACTTAGCTGCCAAAGCGCTACATAAATTCATAATCGTGCTCTGAATATCTTCTTAAAATGGCGTGTTGACGACTAACACTTGATGTGTCATTGCAAGACAGGCGTTGGATATAATGCTTTGAATGGTTTTCCCACGAGGCCATCACTTGAAATCCAGTAGCCTAATCAGGATAAATCCCACGAGGCCATCACTTGAAATCCAGTAGCTGAGACGATTGTCTCGGCCGCCATATTAACCCCTTTACTGGGAACCCCGGATATATCCGTCCATTTTACATTGAGTTACAGTTAAATACACGGTTAAGGGGTTAATGACCGGTGCTTCTTCTCGTGATTCGGTTTCTGTTGAATGGCTGTTTGTTAACGATCATTAACATTCCTTCTCTTTCTTTTCTTTTCGCCGTTTCTTTCGTGAGTCTTCTGGGTAAACGCCCTCTTGCGTTTGTTTTCCAGACCTGAGGTCACGTGTGAGTGGATCGAACGATGACGTAATTCATTGAAAGCAGATTTTCACTCGAGATTAATAATTCTTCTGGTTCATTTCTTTCACAGGAAACCAGAGACTCGACACACGTCCAACACGGTGACGTCATCTTTATAATTATACGAGCGACAGTTGCCATGGTAACAGCAGACTTGCAGCGACCTGGCCGACCTCCAGTGACCGAGTATTTCTTAGCGAATGGTTGGTGGGTTGGTGGGGCGGGGTGGGTGGGTGGGTGTGATCGTTTCATTTTGAGAAGTGCATGGTCCTTTGTTAGAGCAATGCGAGGAACCATTTCGAGAAATGCCTTCATCAGACAGGCTTCGAACTGTTATAGAAGAGATTCTGGTGGCGCCATAGAAGTTGGCGCTGGTGAAGAGTGAGGTCGAATGGTGGGAGTCGATTAGCGGAATTAGGGCGCAATAATCAGTCACCTTAAAAAGACCTACGTCGTCAATTAGCGATAACAGAACAGAAAGCCTAAAATGAGAGAGAGAGAGAGAGAGAGAGAGAGAGAGAGAGAGAGAGAGAGAGAGAGAGAGTTTTGCACGGGTCTTAATGACCGCCGGGGTATTCGCGGCGGCGAGCAGCAGACGATGGTCTGCTGCGAATGGCGGGAAACGGAGGCACAGCGCCGCCTATCGACGCACCTCTCGTATAGACGAGAAGTTAACAACGCAGAACCAGGCGTGTTTAGTCGACGAAGACTAAAGCGTTTGGGCTGCTGCTGCTGCTGCAGACAGACTCATTGGAGCGCCTAAAGGTGGAATGAGTCTCAGTGCATCTCATGTTATCTTGGAACCGGCGCCATCTCACCTGCGCCGCCGCTCAGATGAGTAAATGAAACAGAATAATACATCACCTCTCTCTCTCTCTCTCTCTCTCTCTCTCTCTCTCTCTCTCTCTCTCTCTCACAGACTTTAACCTACATTTTGCTTTTGCTTACACTGCTTCAGCCTGAGTTCCATTGTTTCCTTGCGTACTTCTGTCTGTCTGTGCGTTTGACAGTCTATTATCTCCAGAGGCTTTCCTGATTTCGGGCGAATTAAAGCAACAAAACAGCGATGCAACCAGTTCAATGCAATTAGCCGAATAGCACAGAAGACATCTATCAACTGTACAAAGTTAAATTCTGTCTGACCGACATCTTCCTGTATATTTACTAAGACATATTAGGCTATAGGGCAGTCTTAAAGTAGACGAATCACTGAGGAGAAAGAGAAGATGGAGAACTCGAGGAGGCATGAGTAGTACGGATACAGAGGCAGGGAAGTTGAAATGGCGAGTCAGTCGTCTGCACGTACACTAACCCTCTCTCATCCCCTTCTTCTCCTGCTTCTTCGCACTAACTCCACGATTTCTAAGTCGAGACTCATAATACCTTTTATGCAGATGCGATCTGATCTGTCTGCCTCTCTCTTTCTTTCTCTGTCTGCCTGTCTGTCTGCCTGTCTGTTCGCGAGACTTCTGGGCAAAGTTTAGTCATCGGCGGCAGTGCTGGATGCATATAATGGCCGTGATCTCCCTCATATGAAGCAACTTCAACGAAAGCGTTCGTCTTGGATTTCTGTCGATGGGTTGAGGCGCTGCCGGGGAAGGAAGGAAGGAAGGAAGGAAGGAAGGGCGATCGACGGAGTTTCTATGCTATGAGTTGGAAGAAGTCTTACAAGTGAACGGTTCACTTGCTTCGATTGGTATTCCATTGTTCGATGATATTGAACGATTGCCTTCGGGGCGTCACTTGCAGCGCTGTTTACTATTATGTGGATTACGTTCGTGAACACTGAACAGGCGTTTCTCGTATCTTTGAAGACCAATTGTTATCTGGGAAAGGAAAAGGCATTCCACAGATCTCAGGCCTCTAGAACAGCTCTCCTCTGTCGAATATAATCGCACAACTAAAGTCTGTTTGGCTTTTATAGATAAGAAAGAGAGAGAGAGAGAGAGAGAGAGAGAGAGAGAGAGAGAGAGAGAGAGAGAAAACAGAGAATTCGACCAAAACTCTCATCTGGTTTCCGATCTCAACATTCCACCGAAAAAAAACTGCAAGAACCAGAACTCGTGTTCAGATCACTTGCGAACACGTTCAACGCGGCTTAATTGAATTCGACATATCAGGTTCATTCACGCGTTCACTTTCGTTTCGATTTGCGCTGGCTGTTTACGAAAAATTCAGAATCTGATGAACACACAGAAAACAATGGCGTCTTACTCAGGGGCCCGTTTATAGACAGGCGCTGACCATCAAAACATCTCAAGGATTTCGCAGAAAGAGAAGATTTACGGCGATTGCGCCCAGAAATCGATCTATTAATATTAACCCCCCATCCCCCGAAATAGCTTATCGATCCAGTTGATTGGAATTTCAGTAAGAGAGGAGCGTCGAGTGGAACTGTCATTCGGAAAGAGAAATCCATCGCTTCAGACGACCACACGCGTCAATCTAAACGACGCCTGATCATGATCCAGGGCTTACTCGGCGCCGTCACGAGCGTCACGAAAGCGAACAAGAGGAATGACGACGACCTGATCGACCGACTCCATCACCAGTACACAGTGACACTCCTCGTTCTATTCGCGGTACTCGTCAGTACCACTCAGTACGTGGGAAATCCCATCCACTGTTGGTGTCCAGCCACGTTCACCGGAAACCACCAGGAGTACGCGAACAGACTGTGCTGGGTGTCGGACACCTACTACCTCCCGGAAAGCGCCGTTCCCGACAGTCGGCTGGGGGCGCTGAGGCAGCACATCGGGTACTACCAGTGGGTACCCGTGTTCCTGCTGCTCCAGGCCTCCCTCTTCTTCCTGCCGAGTTTCTTCTGGAGGATATTCAGCGAACGGTCGGGCATCAACATCAACAACCTCGTCGAAGCTGCGGACACGATCCAGAACGCCCTGTACCCGGAGCGAAGGGATAAGACGATCAAGTACATGATACGACACCTGGACCACTACCTCGAGTACCAGAGGGAGTACCGGGGCGGATGCTGTGTGGCGCTCAAGGGATGCATGGCCAGACACGCGTGTCTTCCGTGTGGAAACCGCCACGGTAACTACCTGCTGTTGCTCTACGTCGGAACGAAGACGCTCTACCTGGCCAACGCCTTGCTTCAGCTGTTCCTGTTGAACGGTTTCCTTGGCAACCAGTACCACCTGTACGGAATCCAGTTGGTCTACGACCTGGTCACGGGGTCCGGTTGGAGCCGTGAGTCGAAGCGCTTTCCGAGGATAACGCTGTGCGACTTCGAGATCCGTCAGATGGGAAATACCCATCGTCACACCGTCCAATGCGTTCTTCCGATCAACTTCTTCAACGAAAAGATCTTCATCTTCCTCTGGTTCTGGTTCGTTTTCGTCGCCGTCGCCACCTGCTTCAGCCTCGCCAGGTGGACGTGCGCAGTGGGATTCCGATGCACGCGCACCTGGTACGTTCGCAAACACCTGAAGGTCATGGACAGGTACAATCGCGACAACGACAGAGACAACAAACTGGTGACGAAGTTTGTCGAGAGCTACCTCCGCCACGACGGCGTCTTCGTTCTGAAATTGGTGGCAAAGAATTCCACGGATCTGGTGGTGGCGGACATTGTCGCGTCTCTCTGGGATAACTACAGGAACAAACCTCTAAGGACGGGCGACAGAGGGACAGCAGCGACATACGATGCCCAGGAGGAGGGGGAGGTATTCGACCCCTCCTGATCGACGGCTATGCATGCAAAAACTCGACTTTTTGACTCTGAACTGGGATTTTTAGGAAATTGATACTTCTATAGAAGAATTATTCGCGGCAGTTGGATGATTGCAAAGTTTTGTTTATTTAAAATGATAAATTAAAGTTCTTAGAAACGACTGCCTTAGCAAAGTGGCGTAGCCAGTGCCACGGGGTGGACCGGACCCCCATAAGGGGCCGGGGGGTCAATCGTGGTTTTGCGCAAACCGTAGAGAACCTTTTCAGTGGTGGTGGTGGTGTGGGGATAGGGTGATTGTCAACATAATCGATATATGCAATTGTATTATAATATAATATACATACATATTATGTAGAAAGCATTTGACAAAGCAGTAACAAGTTAAAATTTTAAGTCCCTAAAACAGTGATGATCACACATTTTTATCAGAGGGCCGCTAAAGTCTGTGCGAAAGCCGCACACATATTTTTGCATCTATAATTAAATTTGTAAGATCGTTATCTTTAACATAGTCTTGCTACCTTCAGTGTAAGTAATTCTGATTGGTTGATTATTATTATTATTATTATTATTATACAATTGCTTAGACCTACTTTATGTACAATAATTTAGTCCTAAATACAGTGTACATTAGGGTGGTTCACAGTTGCATGGGGAAAAACAAAGTTAAAGCTAAAGATCTGACTATCTACTTTTGTTCCATTAGGTAATTGTAGTATTCTGATGCAATTTCAGCTGTTTATTCCAACTGGAAGGCGTGCTCAATGACCACAAAGATTCAAATATGTTCCGTTTTAGTCATTTTGTTTCAACAGATCGACCATCTCAAAAAATTATGAAATTTAACATGTTCGACATACATGGATCTGCAAAATTTTAGGCGAGCTATCTTGATTAGTTTTAAGATATTCCGTTTATAGTACCTAGGTCGCGATTTTTGGCGTTGGTGGACGATGTTCTAACAACGAGCTCTTAACTTCATTGGTATCTAAGCTAATTGTTCGTTCTGAACTATTAACTACTAGTAGTGTTTTACAAAACAAGAGCAGAACTTAGTCATTAACAAAGCTGTAGCAGTCACAAAAATTGAAGAAACGCTGGGCACCTTCCCTGATATTCAATGAAAGAGAACGTTTCTCTTTATTTCAGGGTTGTAACAATTCTGAAAACTGTCCAGTAGCAATTTTAACAGATTTCCCATTTACCCTCATTTTTACTGCGTCTAAAAAGTGTGTCAAAATAATGACTTGACTTAGAGTGTCAAAATGGTCATGTGGAACAGGTGCGTCTGAAATTAATGGCATCACAAAATAGGCATTCATTGTTATACAGCTGGAGAATGGAAGACAGAATCACATTTTACTTGGCTTATTCCACAGCTGTTAAGTCCTCTGCTGATATCTGTATCATGTCCGAGTTGAAATCCAAGTTCAACTCATGCAGAATTCAATGATTTCCGCTCTAGGTATATTGCTATTGGATTAGTATTTTCCTCCATCAACAACAGTGGCTTTGGACTAAACTGCTAGAGGCTCATCAACTGTAAAGTGACTAGCATTATGCACACACAGACTTGACTTCTTTTAGACGGTAATGGAACGCTAGCACTTGTCTCAGGGTTAGAATTAAATTTTCACTAGTGGATCCAAGTTCCTGGTAAAACATTTCACAACAGTTTGAACATTGATTGTAGGCACGTTATGTAATATTAGATACTGTTTCTGTAAAACTGCAAGTAATTTTTATTATTACGCCGATATAATGATTGCACTTTGTAAATTTATTGTGATTATTATTAACATATTATATTACACACCTTCGTTCATTTATACAAATCAGTAAGCAGACAAATACCTTTTATGAAATCTATGAATGTACAAACTTGTTGTCCATTGAGTTGATAAAATAAGATCCTGAAATTTTTACTTAGTACTACAGTTGGTAAAAGGTTCAAAATAAAATGACACCCTGGTCTCTGTCTCATACTTTGTCTTTTTGGCCTTCTAGTGTAATAATTCATCTTAATAAACAAACTGTCTGTTTCAAGTTCTGAAGAAAAAAAAAAAGTTAGCAAATAGTAAAAGCATTGTTTCTAGTCAACGTTCAAGCGCAAAAGTGAAAATTCATTTTGAATTTGAATTTGCCATTAAGGCGTTGTCAATAATATTGTTTCAAATGTTTTAGAGGGCCGCACACTTAATGTAATATCTCTCGATGTCGGAGGGGCCGCTAAAAAGGGCTTCAAGGGCCGCATTTTGCCGATCCCTGCTCTAAAATATCTCAAGTCTCTCGACGTCTAATTGTAATCGTAAATCTAACCGTTTTGCTAAAATGTATGCATGTAGTTGCATGGGCATTCGCTAGGGCGGCGCTCCAATGCAAATAAGTTACAATAGTTTCACGAGCATTCGCTAGGTTCCCGAAATCCCTGATCTGCACCGATGCCCATCGGTGTGACCATTACAGCAGCCGGATTTTCAGGGGCGTAGCGACGGGGGTATAAATATCGGTATACACGCCCTTCAAAATCAGCCTACTTTAAAGTTTTTATGTGGTTATATGTGGTTTATACCTAATATTTATACCCCACAAATATTTACACCACCCCAAATCAAATTTCTGGCTACGCCCCTGCGGATTTTATGTGGTCCGCGTGACCACTTTAAACATTTTTACTTACAGGCACAAGCAAAATGGTGACCCCTTTATCAGAAAAAAATCGCGTCACGTCGCGGTTACTTAATACTTAATTACTTGTTGCTCACAAACGAATTTCAGTTCTCTAGTATTGTTCTCTAAAAAGGCATAAAACTTAATGAGGGTAACAGTTGAACTCATATCTATTCTACATTTATTAGAATTTTAGTGCAATTGTACTAATAACACATTTAGTTGAATTGCTGGTTTTTATGCTGGTCACGAGTTTGACATGCCTGCCCTGGAGGGCATTGGAGTAGCCACGGGGTAGGGGTGGGGTCCCTATTCGGATTGGTACCAGTCTTTAGATTCATTAAAACCGGTCAGTAGTTTGGGGGTGTAGGAAAGTGCACAGGACAGCAGACTTTACAGCGTTTCAGACGACCTTTTTACCTGTCAAGACTTTTGGCCAAAAAATGTCAAATCCTGGATACGCCACTGCTAGAGGGGCAGTGGTCAGTGGCCTCTGGGCAGGCCAATACTAGCGGATAGAGATTCTTGCAAAAGCATTAAGCTAAGATTATTACTGAGTGACCAAAATCTGTAATAACACCAATGCATGTCGAATCTGTTGACATCAAAGCCTCTGAAAAATGTCTCAACGGCTTTGCGTAAATCTCACAGCTGATCCCAGCCCAAATAGGGGGTGTTCCTCCGGGGCGCCTCGTGGCTACTCAGCCCCACAGTGGGGTTTGGCAGCATTGTGGTTTAGGCCAAAGAACCGTGACCACCACCACCACCACCAGCAATTCACAGTAATTTGTATCCAGTAACACAAAAGACAGCGGATAGCCAAGATATAAACAGACAAGTCAGTGGCATCTTTCAGTCAAACAAACAAATACATCTTAAAAGCAGATTGAAAAATACTGAAACTACAGTTATACAGTTACTGTCAGAAACAATGATAACTTGCAACAGACAACAAATGCTTTGCAGGATAATCCTGCTTATGAAGCTTATACAAGATCATGAAAAGGGAAACATTATAAACAGTACTCCCACCACAATACATTAGGCCAGTCCTTTTCCTCAGCTAAAACATTCATTAGATCATTAGATATGTAACATTCTTCATCAGTGGCATTGTAGAAATGCCTAAGAAAGCCTTACTGTAGTTCACTATATAGTGTATATTTAGAGGCTCTTTAGAACATCCCCGTCTGCCATGACAGGATTAGAATCCCCTCAAAACATGTCTACCCACGGTAAATAATATATTCAAAATAAGGACCTTATTGTAAGCTTAATTAACATCTACAGGTTCATCTAATCAAATCGCATCCAACAAAGCAACGTTAAACACACAAAGGCAGCAAAGAAGTCAACTGTCAATGGCACAAAACAACCACAGCAGGAACACAAAGCAGCACAGATTCTAAGAAAAACAAACGGGGATCGGCTTCTGACCTTGATGAGACACAGTAGATACTGTCCGAACCAAACATCACATGCGTGAACAATGCCAATGTGTAATACCATCCTGTCCCAACTGCAAATAAGCATCACAAAGCCACCAGACTGTCTGTCATCTGCACTTTCATCCTATTTACGACCTGAACTTTCATACATCTTGTGAGATGCCGTTCTCTTAGTTGAAAAGCACAACACGGCTCCTTTACGATTCTCAAAAGGACATTCTTTAAGGCTGGCGAGATCGTCCGATGCACTGACGACGGTCACAGAACACTGCATTTTGACGTCAATCTCTGACAAGTGGTGGCTCTTGAAATGCTTTATATAAGAAACCTGATCATTCTCGCGGTTCTCGCAGTCTTCAGCATTACAGACGAAAACCATCTGCATCTTCAAGTGGCTGAATATATGATGGGTTATGGCCAGCAGGGCAGTGTAGGCCCGATAGCTGCACTGAATGCACACAAACACGTCATTCTGAAACTCGGCATACTTGTCCGTCAAGAGTTCCTTGTAGGTGACTCCGGCCGGAATGCTCTTTGGTGGACTGACAACTCTTGCCTTGCAGAAACAACCCTGGCAGTTGGGGCTCGAGTCGCCGTGATCCTTCACGATGTGCTCCGCCATGTGACGGTCCTCTGCCACCAACAATCCACAGTCGAAACACTGGAAGAACGTCGAAACCAAAGACGGTGCCTCGCTCTTCAGAACAACTCTTCTCGACGGAGGTGGGTTGACATGGGTGACCGCGCTACCCAAGAGTATGTCCGGAATGCCATGATATATCTCAAAATGAATCCACATAGACAGCTTGTCGTGTGAAATGAAGTCGCAGTGACGGCAGCAGAGATAGAGCACATCGCCCGAGGGCATCGGTGCCTTTGCAGTGGCAAACACAAAATCCGAATGTTCGTTACAGACGTGGTCACTGACGCTCTTGATAACCGCGTCAGTAAACGGGCAGAAAGCACACTGAAAGGACAAATGGTTGTCCGTCTTTAGCCCAAGCAGGACGTTCATTGTCTGAAACGATTCAACCAACTGACAGTAGATCATCTGAACCGAGAAATTCATTCGACCGTTGACGTTGTTCACCAAGGTAATACTCTGCAGCCTGTCTTTCACCAGATGTTCCATCCTGTTGGCCGCTGCTATGGGCGCCACACGAGCCACCTCCCTGTGAGTTGTCTCACGAACCAACTTTGGCATTTCGGGATCCCTGGTTCTGACTTTGTCATCGTCTTCCTTCTCTTTTTTCCTCTCTGGCGTCACCTTGGTTGGCGGATTAGGAAAGAGGGAAAACAGAGACGGTCTACCTCGACCCCGACTTCCATTGGACTCGGCAGATCGTTCTCCGGTCGACTCATTTGAGTTAAGAGCTGCTCTACTATTACTCACAGAAGTCGCGTTGCTTCCAACTGAAAAAGCTTCCTTCTTTGGACTTCTGTCAGAAGTAGTCTTACTTTCAACAGCTGCAAAGCCACTGTGAGACAGCTGACCTCTTCCCCGACCTCTCTTGCCCCTAAAAGAGCCCCTAAATTTCGTCTTCTGTTTTGACTTCCTTGACGTTTTTGTGGCAACATAGTCGTCATCAGAGCCACTGGATGAGAGTTCCATGCAGTCTGAGTTGTCGCTTGAGCTTTTATCATCAGCCTGCAAGTCAGAATTCTTCTCTGTGTCGCAGGATTCTACCACAATTCTTTTACACACAACTACTTCTTCCACATTCTGACCTGAAATAAAACCACTTTTACCCCTTGCCTTGCCTACACTCCCTCTTCCTCTCCCTCTTCCTCTACCTCTTCCTCTACCTCCTCGTCCCATGCCTGGCACACGTTCACTGTCCTCTACATCGGCCGACACTTTTGGAGCAAAGCGAACGCACGAACTCCTGGGACTGAGTTTCTTTTGCCTCCTCTCCCCCTTAAAGCCTTCTGGGGTTTTGGAAAATTTGAATCCATAATACATGAATTACTTGATGAAGGCAAAGCTCTGCCAGGAGCCTCAAGACCTTTCATCCTCTTAGAAGAATTGTCTGATTCAACAGCTTTTTCAAGCGTCCGCTTTTGCCCGACTGCCTCCTTCCTACTGTGCTGTCCGGCTTCACCCGGTCTGGTTTTCTTAAAATTTGTGGTCCCCTGGTGTACACCTCCAGGTTCATGGCGACCATTTCTGACATCCGTGAATTTCAGAAGCTCTGCTACAGTGGACCTGACAGACTTGCTATGATGTGGCTGTTGATCTGCACAGTTAGGATCAACTGCAACATCTATATAAACTCCAGGCTCCGAGTCACGCTCTTCACTGTCCTCATCAGAATACTGTAGCCTGTAGTGTCTCCTTTTACTTGTGTATCCTCCGTACAGAGGACCTGAGCCTTCTGTTGGATTAAATGAGCTGGTCTGCTTTCTTCCAGGACATCTGTTTGTCTTCCTGGGACTCTTTGCAGGTGATGCTCTGGTTGACCTTCTGTCTTCCATCACACATTCTGTGAAATCCACATTTCTTTGTGGAGTCTTACTTCCAGTTGGCAATCTTTCCACACTGACATAACAAGATTTTATGTGGGATGATGAAACTGGAACACCAGAATCCCTAACCAAGACCGCAGTAGAGTTGGAAACAGGTGCGCTGGGCAGATCGGCCGGTTCCGTTCCACCGGCTGCTTCTACCCTTCCGTCATTCGTCGTAGCAGGAATCTGTGTTTGGCACAATAACTCAAACATGTTCAAAGGTACCTGAGGAGGTGCTGGTGCAGTTCTACTAATGCCTGATCCTTGAATTAGCTGTTCTAAAAGCTGAACAACACTGGCTGGTGGTAAACCGGGCCTCTGCTGTTCAGGCACTGTAGGCATCGACTGAGCAGAATTCAATGCATTCGCACACATCAACAGCATTTGCAAAGCATCGTGGGAAGGATGACTTTCAACCTGTGCAGCAGCAACAGCAGCGGCTGAATTAAAACCGAGCAACGGCAGTAAAGAAGGCAAGAGGAGCGCCATGGGATTTTGAAAGAAGTCTGTCACAGATGAAAGGCCGCCTGCACCGCTCAACGGATTTGCAGCCGACTGCGACATATTTGACAGAAGTGACAAAGCGTTCACGAAGCCCTGTGGTCCGAGTCTCAACATCAATGGCAAAAGATGGAAACATGGGGTTCTGTGGCTGCATATATACAGGAGACTGGACAACGGAAGGCAAACTAGCCGCAGGCAAGAGGCCTCCAGTCCCCATGCCAGGAACATGGCTCAACAGACTTCCAACGGCCTGTGCATTTGCATTTCCTATTTCTGAATTAGAATGACAAACCTGTAGAAGCAGGTTCACGAGAAACGCTTCTCTTTCATTCAGCTGTAAATTGGAGGAAATGCCAACAGACGAGTTATCAAACTGATTGTTGTTTGAGATTGGCCTTTCTTGTGTTGGAGCCGGTGGGGGAAAGAAATTACCGACGGCTGTGGTTGGCACAGGGGCTACGCCACCGCTCCTAACAGTGCCCGTTGTCTGAAGGCTGCTCTGAGCATCCATGTTGCCAGTTGCTGAAACTTGACATTGACTCGTCTGGGATGAAGAAGGCATCTGAACACTCAAATGACTGACAAAGGAGGTTGGATGTAGATCTTGAACACCTTGAGATGGAAGTGAATATGAGATAATGTCATTACAAAGCCGAACATTACTGGAATCAACGACCTGCACTGTACTGCTCTGCACTGAATTCTTCTGCGCTGAGAGTTCTGCACTCTGATAACTTTCTGGTGAATGTCCTGACATCAGGCTTCTGCTCCCTACCAACTTTCCAAATGCATCAGGTGTTGTTTCGGAAAACTGATTTTGTAACTGACTGACCACTGCGTCACCCGTGTGACCTTTTAGTGACCCTGATGGCAGAATATTCTGTGAAGTGACTGAAGTATTTCGGTGAATTGCCTGCGTTCCAACTGATAATGATGTTGGACCATATCCAGGCAACCTCTGCTGCTGAGAATTTTGATAGTCGCCCAAAGCCCCTTGATTCTGCAACATATTGGACAACAGTGGGTGAGACACGGCTGCAGTTTCTTGCCGCCGCCGCTGTTGCTGCTGCTGGCTGTTGAGGTTGGCAGGCCCAAGTGTTTGTGATGTCTGAAATTCATTTGGGTTTAGCATAATCAGCTGTTGTGTTGAATCAGCTAACTGGTATAGCGGCTCTATTGTGACGGTCTGGCCATCGGTTTTCTCACCCGGCACCGAGCTGTCCAAGGCATTTCTCCCGTCCAAAGGTCTCTGTCGTGAATTCCAATTCACAGCAAACGTGTTCTGAGGCAGATTCTGTAAAGTGACAATCCTTGCCTGACTGAGCGCATCTGGAGTTCGATTTGCTGCCACGGTCTGCCTAAACACGCTGACATTGGAAGCACAACTGCTTGGACTGTTCTGACAGATTGTGCCAATTAGACTTGTGTTTGGATCTGAATGTCCAAAATTGAGTGAAGGAAAATTTGACATTGGTGCTGTGCTTAAATCTTGTGCAGTTGTTTGAATGGGAGTCGACATCAAGTCATTATCAGTCTTCATAACAGATGGCTTTGTGTCTATTTCCTCCTTTAACTGTTCCTTTAAAACCTGAATATTTTCAACATGTGATTCAGAGGTCATATAAATCGCTTCTGCTTCCACTGCATTCTTAGAAATATTCTGCCTGTTAGTTCCATAATTTCCAACGTCACCACTGCTCACAAAACTAGGTCTAGCGTCAATATTCGTAGATGGCTTAGAACAAGATGACGAATTAGCAATGGCATGATCATCTAATTGAAGTGATGACTGTTGAGGCAATCCACTCACCTGGCGAACATTTGGCAATCTGAATTGGGCGATTCTGTCATCCATTTCTTCATTGTTCACATTAATATTGTCACCAGGCACTGGTCCGCCAATTGAATAAGTCATCTGACTTCCAGACATCAGATGAACATCTGACAATCTGAACTGAGCCATCATTCTCTTATAAGCATCTGTTTCTTCATTAGGGCTGTTGTTAATACCATCAGGCGTCAATCTCGTAACAGGACCTTGGTTTCCTGTCGCCTGACGAACATTTTGTATTCTGAACTGAGCCATTCTGCTGTGTTCAACTGCT
The DNA here is from genome assembly GCA_018105865.1 of Metaphire vulgaris. Classification (NCBI taxonomy): domain Eukaryota; kingdom Metazoa; phylum Annelida; class Clitellata; order Crassiclitellata; family Megascolecidae; genus Metaphire; species Metaphire vulgaris. Next base: position 337,249 of record CM030853.1, read on the forward strand.
TCTTCATTACTGCCATCATTAAATGTAAATCCGTGACCAGTAGATGCCGTTTGGTTTCCTGAAGCATGCGGTATTTCAAGAGGAGAGATGACAATCGGCATGACACCAGACCTTTGCATAACAGGCCTTGACGTGGTGTTGTCTCCAACCTGATGGTGATAGTGATTCATTTCTAAAATATGTGAAAACTGATACACTGAGTAAACATTCAGTAACTTGCTGAAAACAATACAAACATACACATTACTTATAAGTCTGAAAGGACAAAGTTGTCAGTACCTCATATTCATTATCAGAAATATTCTAGTTAAAAATCTCACCCTTCCATTTATGTATCAACCCCATACAAAAGGCTTACGCCTTAGCTGTCTGACAAACACTGATTCGAGCCTCTCTCATTATTAATACGTACCATGCAACACAGCAATTCCCTCTGCTTCACATTCAGCATTTATTTTATGCATCTCTAGTGGTGCACATGATAATGCCCTTGCTCCCGCAATCAAAGAAGTCTTAATCGGGTAAAACGATGTCCAAGTCTGGCTAAATCTCCCCATTTGTCGATCAATCAACAAACTTCTATGGCGCCACTATCATAATGCCCAGGGCATCATCCGATGGCGCACCAAATCCAAATTGAATTAGAGCCAGGTCAATCCGGAAGATCAGTCAGAACAGCCGCGCAGCAATCTAAGGAGGATAAGCCAAGTCAAACAGGTATGTTTTAAGACCAGATCTGAAAGACGATAAAATTGTTAGTTAAGTTTACCTTAAGTCGCAAGAAGCACGGTTCAATGACGACGGTCGAAAGCTTTGTAGATAAAATGTTGAAAATTACAAAAATTCGCTTACAATTAAATTTTAGACAAAATTAGCGAGATGTTAAAGCTTTTTGGTCGATGTTTTAATCTGATTCATGAGCGATAAAAGGAATCAATCGTCAATGCAAAAAGTCGATATAGCTGTAGGTAAGTAAGCAACAATTCTCTGGTATTGTGCAGAGTGATACACAAATATGACGCTGTGAACGAAAACCTATAATAAAAATACTATTTGAACAGCAATAATTGCTTTGAACTTAGCAGGTGATTTCTTAAATGTAATTCACTGCACGTGAAAGCTGCTTTGTTTCAAATAGCACTTTACTGAAAAGTTTCAACTGAATTTCAACACACTCTTAATACAAGGAATTGGTGTTTGACACTGTTTGTCTGGCACTGTGATCCCCAACTTATACAAGCGCTGTAGAAATGCAGAAACGATCCAGTTGCATTTGCATCCATGCATTCAATGATTCAGATGAATTGCTTTATGCAATCAAACAATAAAATGTTATGTCTTATTCCAACAAATAATTTTATAAGCAAGTAATAAATTGAAGTTTCAATACGTGTAGGTTATCAGGATAGTGAAAACTGTCACTTTATGATTGCTATTACTTTAAATGACTATAACACTATGAATTTCTTTAGTACTCTTGAGGAATTTATGCACACAATCATCTTTTCTTGCTCTTCTGTATGCATCTGTTTTACCATTAATAAACTACACCAACGAGAGAAATAGATGACCACATTACTTACAGCATTGTCTTCATTTAAATGTAATCCAAGTGAAACAGACCACTATGGCTTCTTACAACAAAAATTGCCAGCAACCTTAACAATAAATTTATAATAAAAACACAGTGCAAAACTGACAACAACGTTAGAAGCCGTTGGGAAAATGGAAAAGAAGCCAGACGAGATTATAACATTGCAATGCATTTCATTATGTATAGCTAGTTAGTTAGTTAATATGCCAACTTATATAGCGCTATAGTCATGGCAGGCCAAGATCAAGAGCACTTTACACATTGCACTTAAATGAGTTGTTAAACAAGTGTGTCTTTAGTCTCGTAGTGAACATTTCAAGATTATTCTCGGTCACAATGTCGGACAGCGAGTTCCAGAGGATGGGGTTCCCCGAGTGACAATGTTCAAACAAATAAAAAATAAACAAATAAAAATAGCGTTCATAACAATAAACTACATGCAAATACACAGAATAAATTTAAAGAATTAAAATGTCAACTGCTCCCAAAAAGAACATATTTATGTTCCTCTAAATGTTTTGGATCAAGAGCTATATAAACTGCAGCATCACTGTCTGTCTCTCGATCTCAACTGCTTGATCCATCAATGTGGAGCCTGTGGATTGAGACAAAATGGTCGTAACCGGATGCGATGACCAGCTTCAGATGTTCCGCTGTGATCCGGTTGAAATGGAACTCGTCCACCTGGAGATTACCATCAGTCTGCTCCAGCTCTAAACCAGAAATAACAGCCGTGAATGGAGAACACCGGTATTCAGGTCAGTCACTTGAATAGTTGAATAGCTAAGAATCATATGAAACTTTGAACTGCAGTGTCTCTGTCTGTCAACATTCAACTGAAATAACACATTTGTTAATGACTGGTTTGTTATTAGCAGTGAGGCTTATAGCAAAATATGTCTAAATATACCGGTACTAATAAAAATGATTGCAACTGTTTCAACAGCAAGGCTGAAACACGGAATTAAATATCGTAATCAATAAATGCGCATACACAGCATTCTGGACATAATGCTTAGGGAATTGTTCAGTGATTAAAACAGATTCAGTTCATATTAGAAAAGTCAGTTAATTAACGGTGGTCATAGGAACAGTTTACTTTGGTCGATACGTAGAACAAAATGGATATGCTTATGTTTCAACTATAAAGGATGATTAAGACCATATTGTGTGTATGGAGATAGGCAAAGCGCTTGAAGTCAAAATGCCGAAACACAGTGATTGCCAATGGTTGTTCAGTCAGTCATGTACAACATCGAAACAAAGTCATGCAGTGCATTAACTGTAAATGAGAGTAATTTCTGTTTCCGGTGCTGTGCTATGTTACAAAAACTGTGTTGTCCCAATTGGATCTATTTAATTTCTGATAACCCAACTGACTGCCAAGATGAAAGAATGGAAAACTTGTTGCAATTTAATGCTCAGAATCAAGATTAAAAGGTTAGATTAACTAAGGCAAGTTTGCCTAAACCTAGATGTAAAAAGCAATTGAAATTTTTATTATGATTGTCAGTCATAATAACAGAGTACACAAGTCACTACGGAATTTTAATATGGTTTTAATCCAAACACAATCAATAATTATGCACTTTTATAGCACCATTTCCAAAAGCCTTTTGTGCTCCATATCGTAACCATAAAAGACTGGATCAATCATTGAGGGCGCCACAAGCCAAATATTGGGTGGGCCAACATGGCCTGTTTGAAATTGGACAAAGCAAGGACTAGTGCTACAGTTGGCTATAGATATGCAAAATTCAGAAGAGTGATAAAACGAATCAAAACCACATATTCTTGTGTGCCCATCTTTGCTGGGTCAAACCGTACTAGAATTGTCAATATATTCCGTCTCAATTTTTTTCTAGAGCTTTCGAAATGCCATTAAAAATAATGAGCCATTTGAAACAACACTATGCAAAGTCTTTCAGAAATCTATTCTCTGTCAAATGTCTAAAAAAATCAATCGAGAGATAAGATGGCACTTAAAAGAGCTGGTTTCTTCTATTACAGGTTTTATAGACCATAAAAATATGCTAGTGCTACAGTAGACTACAGATATGCAAAATCAGAAGAGTGATGAAACGAATTAAAACCATGGACGGCGCCACAAGCCAAATATTGGGTGGACCAACATGGCCAATATTTCAGAGTCAAGACAGCGCAGCGAGAAATTCTTGCCGTTACGATCAATTGATCATTGAAAAAAGACAGTTGCATGGTTATATAAATATAGTAATTTTGAATGGTCTTCCACATCTGTGACATCTCAATTATATATGGCAATATTATGCCAATATATTGGGGATTGGGGTTATTAGTTCCACAAAACATTGTAATTTGCCAATTGAACTTGGGTGGGCCCAACACATTGTGGCCCATTGGGCCTAAATATTGGGTGGGCCATGGTCTACCCGGCCCACCCTGTTGTGCCCCCCTTGGGATCAATCCAGATATCAGTTCATTAATTATAACTACAGTGTACACTGAAATCAACATTTAAAATATTTGGAACAACATAGCATGCATCCACTCATAAGATTGAAAATCATAGCAAACTTAAATGCTTCTTTCACCTTTTTCAGCAATCTTCTCAAAATCTCGTGGCTCTGACTGAGAACTTTTATAAATGATAAGTTTCTTCACTGAAATCAAATTAAAACATTTATTCACACCATGTCTTATTTAGGCTATTAATTATCTGCTATGATTTACTAAAATACTTACATTATTGCTTCATTGGTTGCAATATTCAAGGGTTTGATGATACATCGGGAAACAAATCAAATTTGCCAATTTGCCAGTGGCAAATTGGCAATTCTCAGTTTCCTTGCAAGAGAAATCAAGCCAAGCATTTCCCAGATTAAGCTTATTCTTTGTGTCTAAATTCTAACTGTGAACCATTTTTTGCTGAAAATGCTGTAAACCAGACTCGGAATATGGACCTGAGTAAGTCTGAGTGTTCTGTTCAAAACAGGTCCAATTACTGCAGACAGAAGTCACAAATATTCAAACACTGCATCTCTGCCTATGCCTACATATCATGGCACCCATTCTGTCTAATTTTCACCATCAACCTGCCAATACAAGTTAGACTATTGCTCTAGTCTCTTATGATACTGATTGACCGATTGATATTATGAAATTCTAATCATAGCACCTGATTTTTAATTATGACTGCAGTCCTACAAATGTTAAACATCACATTACATTAATCAGATGCTGTGATTAGAATATTAATTAATAACAAATAACAATGGTAACAAATTGGTTAAGTAACCCCAATATGTTACTACCATTGTAGCTGTGTATCTGAATGGAGTTGATGGACATCTCAGTTCTCATGCTGATGATGACTACCTGAGGGAATATCCCGGTTGAGATCCAGAACGTATCAATTCGTCTGAAATCAGATTTCAATAATATTCGTAATAACTGATGTAGAGTAAGATTAATTTCAGACCAAATATCTATCTGCATTTACAAAACCTTAAAGACCAAACAACATTCACAATTAGATGACTACATTAGAAAATAATTAAACAAAGATCTAATTCTAAACATTTGAAAAATAATTATAACTGAATAAAGGTTAAGTTCATAAGAGATTATTTAATTTCTGCACCCATCAATCATATTTTCCGGAGGATGATTTTCATCAGATGATGAAACCATCGCAACCTGCGCTCCAAATCTGGACAAAGGTCCCTCGATCATTTTCAGAAAATAAATAAAAGTCAGAAAAATGTCTAAAAGTGTTTGAGTTTGTTTTCCTTAACAACAGAAAAACCTTCGTTTGTAGACCGGAAACGCCTATCTAAGAGCGCTGGTTCTCTGCTGTCCTCAAGCATATGCAAACGCTATTTGTTTAGAGTCAAACGTTTGGAATTGTTCCTATAATTCATGATTGCGCTGCATAGAAAATATTAGAAATAGAATGCGTTTAGCTGTTTATATGCACGGATGTATTTCAGATGGCAGATTGGTAACCCGCTTAGAGAGGCACGCTAACGGAACAGAGATCTAGTCCCGCGGAAGCCTTTACAGCCGACTAGTCGCTAGAGGGCACTTGCAAAATGAAAAAGGTAAAACTTAGGTCTGGACGAACAGCAGATAAGTAGATAACCTACTTAAATTAATGGCGTCGCAGTACGCCACGAAAACAAGAGATCAGACACAGGCATCTAGCCCATCGCTCTAAATCGAGTATGGGAAACCTTTACCTTTAATTTAATTTGGCTAGGACTTAATAAATTTCATCTTTTATTGTCAGCGTATATTTTCGCAATCTCGAGTCCTAAAAACTGCTACATATTTCAATTATTGCATTCGTGAGATCAAATGTCATTATTTTTATCTATATCGTGGTGGTAGTGTACTTATTTACATACTACAGCATCGATGCCATATCATTAAAATGTATAACCTCACTGCCAATCAAAATCTGCGCTCGGTGAGCTGGGCTGCTCTGCAGCAGCGCATTGATGCATCCGAGGCAGTTGCCCCTCATCTCTCTCCCCCCGACCTCTGTCTCGCTCTGCGCCAAATTAATAAGCACGGGGCCCTGCAAGGATTGATCTTTTTAACTGAACACGAAATTTGCTGTTTGATAAACGAAGCCGTAGCTACTTGTTTGCAATAATATTCTGTAAATCTACTGCTTTTTGGGCGTGCGTATGCAGGTTATTACGCTAGAATTATCAGATATTTACTCATATACCGTGCGTAAATACTTTTAAACACAATGTAGAATTATCACATTATAAAGGATTATTATCCGATTACATTATTTAATGTTATCGTCGTTACAAAGTTTGGGTGAAAGTAGTGTCTCTACATTGTCGGGAGAAAAACGCTTTCTCGCCAAAAGTGGTGAATTTATTTAACGCTTGATCGTCTTATTGTCCGGAATGGCGATTGGTGAAGATTATAAGACATTTTACACTGAAATTGTCTCATGAATTTGTAGAAAATGAGACCTCCAGATGGACGATCAAAACCATCCAGCAAACAAATAACAAAGACCTGTAGGAAATGCCAAAAGCAGGTATGCTAGTTAAACATTTTGTGAAGCACTTTAAGAATATTTTCCGAAAACTTAATGAATTTTTAGCAGAAGTTAATTTCATTAAAGAGTATTGTTTGAGCGTCGATGAGTTGAAGTCCTTTGAACCAGTTTGAGGCTGTGATGGACTTGAGATAGTTTCCACATGATTTTTCAATTGGGTGGATTATAAATTAAGGGAATTAATAGTTTTCAGCGACAAAACACTAGTAACATGCATTTGAATTCTATGTTCTGGAATGTCTTTCTTGTGTAAAGTAAATAGTTATGTGTTGGACTTTTTAGACTTTTGACAGTGCTGTGGTTTGTGTAAATTTGTCTTCTGTTTGCGGCTGTTGAATTGTTGGTGATTTCTTTGTTTAAAGCTTCCGACAGCATGCAAGACATGCTCCTGTGGCTTCAGCTTTAGGAAGTTGTCTCCACCTGTGACCTTAGAAGATGAGGAACAAAGTGTGTAAATTTCTTTTCTCATACGATTATTTGAAGAAATCTTGTCTCTACACAACATCAAAAGTGCTAGAGTTGCAGTCATGCACACAATAATTTTGAACCAAAAGAGCAGTGTTTAATTTGTCCAAAAGGCAGTGGGGCTAGACAGGGTACCAGTACATTTTGTTATTGATCACAGTTGAATATCCAGCAATCAGTGAGAATTTTAACCCTCCAGCCTCTGACAAATTAGATGCCAGCATTGTGAGATTCCCTCTAGTGATTGACATAAGTAACTGCTCTACAGAAATTAATTGATTTAAATGATTTAATTTAGTGATGTATGTTTTTCATTTAGCATCTGTTAAAAGTGAAGTTCAACTAACGAGGTCAAGGCGTGCCCGATGCAAGCGGCCGCACTTTTTTGATTCTTTGGAATATGGAAACTCTTTGAGAAAGGCAGGCATATATGGGCCAAGTTTATCTGGCCTCTGGTAGTAATTTCCAAACTCTGATTTGTTTATATTCAGATCAAGCTCTTTCTTCATTTTCTGTGAGAAAGATTAGTTAAATATTGTATAAGGATAGAGCCTATGCTCGAGTTTGAGCATTGGAGACCGGCGATTATATCTGGTATAGGCAATCGGCAACATAGGTTGTATAAGCCACTGGGGTAAATTGCCATTACTTTCCCCAGACCCACATTTTGCCTCATGGCTTAGTGCTGTTCTTTATTTTTATCTCTGCTTCTGGTGAATGAAGGCTGAGTCAACTTTAGAGGCTCCACTGTCTCTAGATCCTTGTTCCATCAGCATGCCTCTCCAGCGTGTTACCTCTCTGCCATCTTCTGGCCCCTAACTATTGTTTAGGATTTGCAAATCGTGTGAATGAAATTTTCAAAAGCCTTTATATAAGCAGTTTCAGAATTTGGGCATTTGTTTGTCTTGTTCTAGAAGTCAAGACTAAGTTCTGCGGTTGTGACTGGAAAAGTTAACAAGAAGAAGACTGACCAAACTGAAAGCATCAGTGGCAAATCCAACAAAGGTAGATGCACTTCCACATACTGTGGCTTTGAGATAGCGCTATATAAATACCTAAGTTCACTTAGTCATTGATATTGCATGTGTACTATTTTCATCACTTTTTCTATATCTTAAATGTTCTGCAAACATCAAGAAAATTCTCTTGTAATTTTTGTTGGATTTTAAAAGAATAACTATGTGTATATATATATATATATATATATATATATATATATATATTTATATATGTTTTAGTTAGTCGGTTGTCATAGCAGTTTGTCTAATGTAATTTATTGAAACTGACCACAACTTAATTGATCAACTTGAGCTGTGACTGTGATCGATGGACCCCTGAGCTCAACCATTTCCTCCGCAGCCTCATCTTGTAGCCCAGGGGACGCCTCAGTCTGTACATATTATATTTATGGATTTATTGATGTCTGTTTTGAAGACATTTCTGAGCTGTCAAGTTTGTCGTCTGCTTCGACGCCCAGCCATTCGACCGACGGATTCACTTCGTGTTCTGCTGCCTCCACGGTCTCGGAAATCCGTCTGCGGAATTCACAGCTCAGCAGCAGCAGCAGCAGCATTCTAAGAGATGACAGTTCTAATGAAAACCCACTGCTGCTGTCAATTATACTTGCCGAGATAAATAGAAAATATGTGTCTGTAAGCTTTAGACCTAAATGAATTGACAGATGAAAGTGCTTCTGTTACAAATTTGCAATTTTTCATTCTTGACATAATATAATAGTGCAATTTCTAATTATTGTATTTGTGTAATTATCAAAACTTGATATGTAATTAAAGCTTTAGTCGTCTATAATATATTATTACATTTTGTCGTATGTAATCAACTGTTTGATGCTTGATAACAAAGCAAATATAGTCTGTGTTTTGGTGTTGAGATGTCTTGATTTTCTGCTTATTTCGCCCACTGAGCAAGTTGTGGCTTGAGTCTAGCTATTAGCTGAAATTCCCGGAACTGGATTTCTTGCTGTTAGCTAACTCCGTCTTTGACTGTTAGTGAAGGATAATTGATTTAGGTACATTTACTGTGAATTTCAATGGCTTCATTATATAACCTATAATTGAGATTTATTAATAACGATATTACTGTATTACTGTATTGATATTGGCTTTTTATACCAAATAGGACAATTCAATTGGTTGGAGTAAGATCGTCTGTGATTTACTCCATGTAATTCCCAAAATAGTTTTGGTCCAAATTGGAAGCATCCCAAATTAGCAGAGAAAGTTAAAGGTTTCGTCCATACTCGAATTCTAGCGTTGGGTCTGGCGTTGATCTCCAGAGTTATGCAAATAGCAACACGGATGACTTGCGTCATTAATCTGAATTAATTTGCTCTTGCTTTCTCCATACCAGCGTTTTACCTTTTACCTATTCATTTACTACAGCCCATAGGCGGATTTTATTAAAGGCTAGGGTAGGCTTAAGCCTACCCAACTAATCCCACCAAAACAAACAGTTTTTTTCATCAACACCAGGTCTGTCGCGTGCTGGATGGCACCCCAGAGGCCCAGACCCCCATGCTAGCCTACCCAAATATTAAACTGTAAATCCGCCTATGCCACCGACCTCTAGCGAATGAAGGTTGAGTCGACCAAAAGGCATCCAGCGGGACTAGATCCCTTCTCCGTCAACGTGCAACAAATCGACCATCCTCCCGCCCCTGTTCTAACAGAAGGCGTACAAAAATTTAGTAATCTCGCCAGTTTAATTCTTTTCTTGTGATAAAGTTTACTGATGTTCACGAACGTTTTGCTACGCGTCTGCGAACTGCGACGCTTATAAACATTATCTCGTGGCTGAAAATTATTTCTAAGGTTTTCACAAACACCAGCGGCAGCACTTGTTTCCGCTTTTAAGTCAATAACATTTGCTGACGAAAATTAACAGATTGATTTAATAAATATTTATTTCGTTAATAAGATATTTTAACAGGAATGGTATAAAATATTTCTAAGAATAGGATGAGTGCGCTCTGACGCCCAACAGTTTGTGCAGTACACTGCTTTACGTCAGGAACGATTGCCGCCGATTTATGTGGCGCATGTGTTTAAATTATGGCTGACGCGAGCACAGTAGCGTCAACTGTTGACGGAGGCCGAGAGTCTTGTGTTCGACGCCAGCGAATATTCAAGATAATCGTAATCGGCGATTCGAACGTGGGAAAGACCTGTCTCACCTTTCGCTTCTGTGAGGGAAAATTCCCGGAGAAGACCGAAGCCACCATTGGGGTCGACTTCCGCGAGAAGAATCTGACCATTGGAAACGATGTCATCAAGGTCGGTTGAATGTCTCTACTCTAGACAGTAATGCTAGCAGAAAGTGAGGTAAGATTATTGGCAGGGAATATTGTTGATCATGACGACGACGACGACGGTGCGCTTAGGCAGGTCCACTATGGAATGTACCCCACCCACGATGAGATGAGTGATGTGGGTACTCTTGATGCCTTCCTCAAGAACACTTAGGGGCAAACAACTTGTCCAACAGTGGCTAGGGTCTAATTTTCATGCAGTTGATGCTTCTCTTGAGTATAGCAGAACAGCAGAGTTTCATTCTACGTTATTCTCTTTCGACAGCTTCAGATCTGGGACACCGCAGGGCAGGAGCGATTCCGTAAGAGCATGGTCCAGCATTACTATCGAAATGTCCACGCGATCGTCTTCATGTACGACGTCACCAAAGCGTCGTCGTTTGAGAGCCTGCCGAGCTGGATTGAGGAATGCATCGCCTACAATCTGAGCAAGGACATCCCGCGCATTCTCGTCGGCAACAAGTGTGACGTCAGAGACGGCATCGCGGTGAGCACCGGCGCGGCTCAGCGCTTTGCCGACTCGTACGAGATGCCGCTGTTTGAGACGTCGGCCAAGGACAGCACAGAGTCTGACCACATTGAGTCGATCTTTATGACACTCGCTCACAAGCTGAAGAACTCGAAACCGATGATGTCTGCGAACATGTATTCTCACGTGACTCATGCAGCGCCTCTTAGTTCATTTCAAGTCAGCTCACATGACCAGCTTCCAACCAATGAAAATGGTGGCGGATACTGTCCATGTTAAGAGTTTCTTGGTAAGCTTTTACACGACTCAAATATGACATCAGAATTAAAGTGCAGAGATAAATTTCTATGAAAAATTATTCCATTTCATATTATTATTATTATTTTATTATTATTATTATTACTATTATTATTACTATTACTATTACTATTTTATTAGTTTAGATCATATTTGAGACAATTCAATGCATTTGTTGGATAATTATAATTATTTATTGAAATTGGTAATTTTGTGCATTTAATTAGTTTTCATAATTGATGGGTGTAATCATTGTAAATTTGACTCGTATTAGTGTAAATGTGTTAATACTATTCAGTCATAATCCATCCATAAACTGGATTTGAGTATTACATATGTGAAATTATATCTGTAGATGTCTTAATATCAAAGGTGAAGTTTCTTTTGCTTCGATATGCTTGTCTAACATGACTTAAGCGAATGTTATTCGTTTAGCCGACCAGTCTGTCCTTATCCTATGATATAGTTTGGAATAAGTTTGCTGAGATGTTGGAGAAATGCCAGCTCTTGTCTTGGCAGCGCTGGAGCCAAGACCCTGGAATTAGGAGCCACCGTCACTTATAAACGCCGACTGCTAAGCGATTCTGTTCTATATATTAGAACCAGTTCTTCCAAAGACTGAGGAGGCCAGTCTGTGTGACAAACATCCCTCTGACTCCATCCCCCTCCGATTAAAGCTTATCACTGGTTTTGCACGAATCTCGCGACCAGTCTAAGCCCGAATGAGGGCTAGCGACCCATCTCTGTTTTCCCCATGCATGGCCACACTAATGCAGTGATGTCATTGCGGTGGGAATTATGGTCCCAGTGGACTTGAATATGGCGCTATATTTCGCTCAGATCTGACAATGGACTTGAAGAAGTCCTCTTAGAGATGTTCCAGAATAGGACTTCCCGTAGCCAGGTTTCCAGTTTAGGGGTTTCCATTAACGCTGCATGGCGTAGTGAGGGTTCAAGACGTGGCCAGTTGGCAACATATCACTCTAGAGTACCCTAGACCAACCTTGGAGAAGCGTCGTAGAATGGAGACGAATGAGGAGGGAGTGACAGAGTTGCTTAAAATTGTTGATTTATGAATTCCCATCAAATAGGCCCCCTAATTACGGTAATCGAGACCACTTCCGGTCTCTCTTCAAATAACCTGTTTGTTTTCCGAATGTCTTCCGTTTCCATTTGATTGAGAAGTAGACGCACTATGCATGGCAATCACTTAAAGCAATACGCCTTCACATGCAGTGGCCAAGGAACGCCTGTTGAAGATATTAATTAAGGGAATAATTCACTTTGGCGAGTACCTGCCTACTCTTTCCATTCCTGTTTTGTGGGAGTATTCCATCATTAGTTCTTCTTTCTAGGTATGTGATGCCTAATATTTCTCGAAGGCATTTCATTTCAAAAGCTTCTATTCTTCTCTCTTCGTCCTTAATTCTTCAGCGTCCATTCCATGCCTCGCATCCGTCGGTGGCAACCGGCCAGTGGCGTAGCTAGGCAAAGTGCCGCCTGGGACGAAAATAAAAAGTGCCGCCTTTTCGCGGCGGAAAATTTTGAAAATTTCCTGGAAAAAAACCTTACCAATCAAGTCTTTAAAAAAGTCTGACAAGCAAAAACCCCAATAAAGGCTAATAGTTATTTTTAAAAATTAGAAAATCTCGAAAATGCCGCCCCTAGGGCAAGTGCCGCCTGGGGCGCTTCGCCCCCTCTGCCCCCTCGCTACGCCACTGCAGCCGGCCAAACCAAGGCATGTAACAGTCGCACTTTAATTGGGAAGGTCGTAGACGACTGGCGTAATAATGAATGGATAGATGGACGGAAGGAGGGATGGATGGATGAAAAGGTTGGAACTGGATATAAGAGCTACTGAATGGCTAGACAAGAGTACGTCTTGAAACAATCTTCTGCAGAATAATAATTCTACCTCTCGCTGTCTGCATTATTAATACCCGGTCGGTCGGTCGGTCGGTCGGTCGGTCGGTCGGTCGGTCGGTCGGTCGGTCGGTCGGTCGGTCGGTCGGTCGGTCGGTGAGACGGCGTCTAGTAATGAGAACCGACACCACCACCACCCACCCATCCACCCACCCACCCTTTCTGTTTCAGGCTCCTTAAGATAGTCGACAGATGACGACGCGATGACGGCATTAGCCTCTGACGCCATCAGCCTCTGACGTCATCAGCCTGTGACTCTCGTCACTGAATCGAAATCACTTTCGCTTCTTTTTTAAACATATCACGTGGCATCGTCTTTCGTTAGACATCGGTTTCACTGTTCGATTATGAGTCGCTATAGGAGTCAGGTGCTTTATTTCTGAATCGATCGACTATTTACTATTTACTCAGGGCCATATTAAGGCGGGGACTGAGGGGGGGGGCTGAAGCCCCAGGCCCACCATAAAAAATAGGCCCACCGTTTTTCAAGCGACGACCTTTTTATGCATGTCAGAGATTTTCAGTGAAGGCGGCGGGAAATTTTACAAGGGGCAGTTTTCAAATTATGGAAGCGACGACCTTTTTTTACTTCTCAGCCTCAGTCCCACTCGGACCTTAATCCGGTCCTGTATTTACTATTATAATGAGAGAGCAGCAAAGGGACAGTTATTTGGAATTGATCGGAAACTAGAGGCTTCTGTTCTAAGCGGATATATAAAAAGCCATTACTTGGCTTAATAATATAGAGACGGCTATCTTCTTAACTTAACCCCTTAACCGTGTATTTAACTGTAACTCAAATACTCGATGTAAAATGGACGGATATATCTGGGATCCGTAGTTAAGGGGTTAAAGCGTCCGATGTGTGCGTTCTAAGACTAAGAGCGTCTGTCTGTCTGTCTGTCTGTCTGTCTGTCTGTCTGTCTGTCTGTCTGTCTGTCTGTCTGTCTGTCTGTCTGTCTGTCTGTCTGTCTTCCAACGTAGACGTGTTTCCATTATATCCGATCGTCTATAAATAGCTCTCTTTCTGTTTTTACTTCGGCGTCCAATCAACCGAATTGAATCTTGATTAACTGAACGAGCGGAAGGAAGGAAGAGGGAAGGGGAGGAGTGGGAGTGGAAGAGGAAGAGGACGAAGAAAGTAACTGTCATGGCAATCTTATCGCTCGCTGTGAGCCTCGCTACGCCTGCCGAAAGGGACAGACAGACAGACAGAGAGTCGCCTACGCATTTAGAATGGCCAATCGGTTGACCGATCCCCGTTGAGAGGGAGAGGGAGAGGGAGGGGCAGCGCTATACTGCTGCTGCTGCTGCTGCAACGATGGCGGCGGGCAGAGTACTTCGTCTGGGACGGCGAGGGGAGGGGAGGCAGCAGCTGAGCGTCGTTGCCCAGGGCAACGGTGCCGCCGCCGCCGCCGCCGCCGCTGCGAACGAAGGAAGAGGCGGTTTCGGTGGCACACGCATGTTCCCGTTATACTCCGCTTCCTCCTCCTTTCCTCCTCCTCCTCCTCCTCCGCGCTCCATTCTCCGTTAATTCGCCCTCCACAAGGACGACGAAGAACGCGCATGAAGACCCGACCGACGGAGACTTCGTCGTCGTCGTCGTCGTCCTCTTCATCTTCGTCTCGAAACGAAAGAGAAAAGTTCAGCGGCGGATTTCGAGTATTTTGGTCGAAAAACAGTCGACCAACGCACGCAGGGTTAGTATTTATTATGCGCCAACGATTATAACAGCATTCACTTATAGGCATATAGGCAAGAACACACACACACACACACACACACACACTGACACCTGACAACCTACACGCGAAGGACTGTATCTTCTGTGGATGCGAATTGAGGGATGTCGACCCTAGAGACGGCGCAGGTCAAAAGGTCAAATGAACTGATTTGCTTACGACCAACGAATCAATAACTAGACCGGAAATTCCATTCGCCCCAAAGCCACAGTTACCGGAAATGAATAATTCTGGAAACAACAGAAGGGAACGCTCTCCTCCTCCTCCTCCTCCTCCTCTCTATAGCTTCATTCTTTCCAACCAGTTCCCTCTACCTGCTCGCTTGTCTGTCTGTCTGCCTGTCTGCCTGTGTTTCGCTTGTTTTGACAATGCAGACTTAAGCCGTAATAATCATCATCATCTGAGTTCTTATGAATCGTCTCATTATTATTTGATCTTTCGTAATAATTTTTCCAGCAGGTGTCCATATGGAAGCAATTGCCTCGAAGCCTTTCATTGTGTCTTCATGATGATGACGACGACGACGACGATGACGATGATGATGATGATGATGACGACGACCTCAATGAATGATGATGAAATGGTGTTGAGTATTGGAGCGAGAGATTGTTCATCCGCTGAACGAATATATATATATATATATATATATATATATATATATATATATATATCATAGGCGTCAATTCATAGGGGGCCCGGAGGCCCGCCCCCAATAATTCGGGCAAGGGGCCCAGCACTTGTCCCCCCCCCCAATATTTCAACATTTTTATATACCAGTTAACACATTTTCCAGTCTCAATGCATGCTCTTCCTGAAATTTCTATTTTTGAAATTTCATATTTTTGTAGTGGGCTCAGCATTTGTTCATCATATGTTGCCCCCACTCCAACATGTAGGCCCTATAACGTTTGCTCAGTTTCAATAGTTTCTCAGTAGTTTGACACAGACATACAGTCACTGGAGTACCGTGATGGCGTTTATCCAGATTGCCTGGAAAATGTGAACCTTTTTAAACCTGATAATTAATCCATTGGGGACGAACAAGCAGTCGGACTGTAGGTATAGTGGTGCAGACTGCAGAACTATGAATTTTGCCTTTATAAACATTAAATAGCTTAATTGAAAGTAAATTATTGAAAAAACCCAAAAGTAAATAAAATTTATGGCTGAATTTATTATTTATATCACTTCCTGATATAAACAAAGTAAGTAAGTAAGTAAAATCTTGTTAATTTTCTTGTTAATTTATTATATATATATATATATATATATATATATATATATATATATATATATACATACATATTATCACATAACGTTGGAGACAGAACGTTGGAGTAAGTAAGTAAAATCTTGTAAAATCTTGTTAATAATTTCTTGTTAATATATATATATATATATATATATATATATATAGCGTCAACTTTTCATGTGCCTAACTTCGGAGGTTTGGGCCCCCATATTCTAAGTGGTTCGACGCCTTTGCTCTCTCTCTCTCTCTCTCTCTCTCTCTCTCTCTCTCTCTCTCTCTCTCTCTCTCTCTCTCTCTCTCTCTCTCATCTCTCTCTCATTCTCTCTCTTTCTCTCATTCTCTCTCATCTCTCTCTCTCTCTCTCTTCATTTCCTCTTTCACAAAACTGAATGAGCACTCATTGTGTTGTTCGTCTCGCTCACAGTTGACCGGAAGTGAGGCGCGAATCCATATCCGTTTCCGGCGAAAGATCCATCCGACAGGAACTGCTCGGACAACACAGCCCAAAGAATCACTCGGGCTGCAGTTCGGTCTCACTCGGCGGCGGCGGCGGCAGCAGCAGCGGTTGAATGCCGGAACAGAGCAACGACTATCGGGTGGTGGTGTTCGGTGCGGGGGGAGTGGGCAAGAGCTCCCTCGTCCTTCGATTCGTCAGAGGCACCTTCAGGGATAACTACGTTCCGACGATCGAAGACACCTATCGACAGGTGATCAGCAGTAATAAACAGGTGAGCAAGAGGTCGATGAGAGATCCTGGCGCTACGTAATGACTCTCTACGTCACATCAGATCACGTGACTAGATCCAGGTGAAAATCGATGAATAGATGAGATGTCTTGCAGTTGACGCAACTAGCGAGCGGTTTAACTTCTTAGATCTTTAGGCCCATAGGTCCATAATAAAAATTTATTATGAGATGAAGACGAGTATCTGTTCGGGTCACTTTAGTCAATTGGACGCCCCCTGTCATAGATGCTGATCCGCCCACGAATGTCTAAGTGTTTCCTTCTATTTCTATTTTCTTGCTTTAGTAAAATAAAATAGAAAAGGAACGTTGAGAAATAAAGTAACCTTGAGAAAGATGAATTCGACGACGGACAGTTTCAAAATGAACGACACTTTAATTACGGTAGCCACATCGGAGACGATATATCAACAGAACAACAGACGCTTATATAGTTTCAACTCAAAAACACCAGAACACATTTTAATAAGAAGATGCATCGTGTTCAAGTAATAAGACATACCTTGATCACTGTAAATCCTTAATAA
The DNA here is from genome assembly GCA_018105865.1 of Metaphire vulgaris. NCBI lineage: Eukaryota > Metazoa > Annelida > Clitellata > Crassiclitellata > Megascolecidae > Metaphire > Metaphire vulgaris. The sequence continues at coordinate 354,655 of CM030853.1, forward strand.
TCATAGAAATGCAGTTCAGTGTGGAAAACAAAGAATACATTTGTCATCAATAGTTTCAGATAAAAATTAAAATAGAGGTGACTTTGATTGGTAGAATATCACTGTTATGCATTGGGAGTTAGATGGTAACAGGGCCCTCTACTCTATAGTCGTCGTCGTCGTCGTCATCGCCTGTCATCGTGTGTGTGTGTGTGATGTGCTCATTTAGTCTAATTATAATATAATATAATTATTGCTGAGTAAAGAGCACTCGTTATTTGAGCACACACACAGAGAAAATCTCTCGCCTTGTTTCCTACCACTCTGGGTTATCTGTCTGTGCGTGATGGGCTGCATGGAGTGGGGCGGGGGGAAGAGGTAAGGCGGCACAGGGTAAATGGACGCCTCTCCCTGCCACACTGGGCACCTTAATTCTCCTCTATACGTCATCAGGAAATGACGTCAGTGGTACGTCGTAGGCCGGAAGGAGAGGAGTGCCGATGGGAATGAGGAAGTGGAGAGCAAATACTCCTCTCCGACCGTTGAATGCATCCAAAGGGCGCGCTGGAACCAAGCGCCACAGACGCTGCAGTAGCAGCAGCAAAACAGCGCCTTGGCCACTGACAACGAGCATTCCAGATGGGAGGAGGAGGAGGAGGAGGAGGAGGAGGAGGAGGAGGAACAACAGTAAGCAAGTAAGACGAAATTTCTATAGCGCCGCTCGGCGCAGTGCACCAGCATATTCACGAGCGCTCAGTCAGGGTGAAATCCATAGTCCGTAACTCCGTGGACTCCGTGGTGGTCAAGGTTGTAGATCCAGGAAGGCACATTCGATTCATTCGAGCAATTATTTCTCTTAGAGGTATTCTTGTAATAAGCATTTCGGGAATTGCAGCGTTGTTTAGTGTTCACCAGATGGCAAACCGCTTCAACAGTGTTCAATTAGACCATTATCTATATAATATCTAGTATATCAGTATAGGCCTGTATGAAATATATAATAAGATATTTGATCAAGCTCTAGTTTAGCGATCTCGCTACTGTTCTAAAGCCATGCAGTTAATAAACGCGGTCTCTATATAACCGCTTAATTAACCATGGCTTCTATAGCGCCACCTGCGTGAACTCTGTCTTATTAAATGAATGTGTTGGTGTATAGGTATGCACACTCCAGATTACGGACACGGCAGGTAGTCATCATTTTCCAGCTATGCAGAGACTGTCGATATCCAAAGGCCATGCATTCATCCTCGTCTATTCCATTACGAGCCGGTAACAGCTTTGGCAATCTCTCTCTGAATGACTTTAATATATGCACAGCGGACGATGGATGGATCCGCTGCACATCCGTCTCTATCTGAATGCAGCAGATCAGTCATGCCTCTTATTTCGAGCAAAATTAGCAACGAAAGCACATTTAAGGCAGAGAAGTTGTATGCAGTCTATTCAACTGAGATGTCCTTTATAAAAATCAGACATTACTGTCACTATCTTATTACACTAATCAGTTCCTATATAAATACACCTGTTACAAATTATTAACAGAGCAAGTTTATTTCTACAAAAGAACCTGAATTGATTATCTCCAGACAGACGTTGGAAGAACTGAAGCCGATCTTCGCCGAGATCTGTCACATAAAGGGCAGCACCGACGCCATTCCCGTCATGCTTGTCGGCAACAAGTGTGACGACGTGACGCGAGAGGTGACGACGCTCGATGCCGCGACCCTGGCAAAGGCCTGGAAGACCGGATTCATGGAGACGTCGGCAAAGACGAACCACAACGTCCAGGAACTCTTCCAGGAACTGCTGCAACTGGAGAAGAGGCGGGCGATGAGTCTACACCTGGACGCCAAAAAGTCCAACTCGAGGCTAGGTGCGGACAGGTTCAAAGGCAAATGCCTGCTGATGTAGGAGGCACTGCAGGTGTCGACCGCTCTCCATCTCTCCATTCGTCCCAACCACTCATGCATGACGACGACGCCCCTCAGCGGATATAATTATTCCAGATCCTATCACAAGAACTGCCATCATTAGTACTGCAGGGCTTACTTTGACAATTCATGGCCAGAAGAGAAGGGATGCATGTGTCTAACACTGCAAAGAAATTTAGCCAATTACACGCGAAAAAAGCATTTGGAAATGGCAAGAACATAGCAAAAGAAATCGTCCTCTGTGATTTCCGCTTTATAGACCACATCTAAGATACAGAATTTCTTGAAGGTACACTTGAGTCATCAACGCATTTAACTCTGATTAGGTCTATATACTTACATAGGCCCTATACGCCCTATAGGATAAAAACCTTCTCACTGAAGACATTATACATCGTCTACAAATGTAGGCCTACCACAAAAGCAAATAAAGTTTGTTTTAATTGTTTTATTTACTGGACTTTCAAATTCGGGGGTGTTGGAGGGTGTCAAAATATCTTTCGATTGGGGGTGTCGGTCTCAGATTGGGGGGTGTGTGTGTAAAAATATCCCTGGTGCGGGAGACTTTCATCAAACTGTCCATATTTCGGTATTACTTTTAGGCAGTGTTGTTAAGTATCTAAGATACATGTATCTAGATACGTAACTTAACTATCTTAGATACAAAAATAGTATCTTGTATCAATATGCATTTGTCAAAAGTATCTAGTATTAGTATATTTGATACAAAAATAGCATTTGTAGCAGTATAGGTCTATTGAAATTCGATACAAGATACTTTTAAAATCTCAAATGAGTTTGGCTATAGTGGATATTAGTGATGTATGGACATTTCAAATATACTTCTGTAGATTACATTAGACCCACCCAGCCAACAAAACCCAGCGCCGCCCCTGGATCAATGACAGGTCCCAATGACAAGGTTATTATTTTTTGCGGTGATGACCATTTTTTCGCTTTTTTGCTCATCGAGTGTCAAAATATGATGGTTATTACCTTTTTGCCATGCTTTTTCCATTATAATAAGTAGTATTCCATGAAATTTCCTATTTTTGATTATTTGTAATAAGTGAAATTGTTGACGTCAACTTCTCTTGACCCCTCTCCTCCCCCTGTCAACAACTGTCAAACTTTTTCAAACACCCTCCCGCTAAATTGTTGACGTAATTAATGGACAGCCCCTTCTTGGATATTTTTAAAATCAATACTAACGTTTAAATAAAGTATCGTGTATCAAGATACTTTCTTTTTGTATTTGTAACTTGATACTTTTGATATACTGTATCAAGTATCGGTATCTTTGATACATTCTTCACATTTCTGTATCTTACCTAAGATACATTTGAAAAGTATCTTTAACAGCACTGCTTCTAGGAAAGAATTAATAGGAACTTGTGGTCAACTAGGGAATCTACCTATTGTCACTCAACTTCGAGACTATATTTAGAAGGTTATTCACACGGCGGTGATTGACAGCTCTGTAACAGGAACCTGGATGCCATAACAAAGGTTGATTGACAGATCATCATTGTGGAAAACTACTGAAGGACATTGCGGTCGCTCTTACATTTCACTCCCTCCGACGCGGAATGACCTAAATCGAAAATCGTTTTCAAATACGACATATTTTCATGTTTAAGCCAATTAATCACATTTTAATCATTATTCGGGCCCAACTGTCGTGTTTATTACTGTTTAGAAATATCTAGCCTATATTTTGTTTCTGGTGTTTTATATCTTAATGTCTTGGCCGGCCGATATATTATACTCCCTCGACCACCCGGAAATTCACAACAGCATCTTAAATCAATCACCTCGACGACTCTCGTTCGTCAAGCCTGCTTTCTGAAATTCTAAATATTTTGAATATTTTGACTCATTATGCTGCTAAAATTACAAAACCAATCCATCATCAGTTAATTAGTATGCATTTAAGCCAATATAATAATTACTATGCATAAATATGTTAATTAAGTTGGCACATTACATCCGGGTTACCACTACCGATATTACCACTACTCCAATAAATGAAGTAGCTACTATTTTTCACCTCACATGTGAGATAGTTGACACATTATGACAAGATATGAAATTTTTAGTGCTGATTCCAAAACTACGGTCTGCTTCGAAGATGCTTACATTCGACTAGACTTTAAAACAATATGTATCAAGTGTGATGAAATTTATTCACTTTGAAAATTGAGTTTTCATTTGACATATTGGCTACTCAGATATTTTAACTGCAGCGTTGTCTGCTTGTTGAAAAGTGGTCGGCGGCAGCATCGACAGCAGGGACAAAGGTGATCGTCGTCGTCGTCGTCGTCGTTGAAGGGAGGAGAAGTAGCGGAGAAGGAGGAGGAGGAGCCACGGCTGCGTTGAATTCCTTTTGATTTCGTTTTGATCGAAGCAGGTTTTCAGGCTTTTTTCTGGTGTCGTGATGTTAATGACTGCCTCGAAGGCAATCACGATCATTGAGGATTTCGGGCCGTAAACGCAAGAAAAGGGAAGAAATGCCGTCGTTATCAAACGCCAACAAGTCAGTCTTTTATTACTGTTCAGGCCCTTTAAATCAGTGAGTAAGTAAGAAGACCAATTCGTCGCCCACAATTCTCGTATTCCGAGTGGGTTTAGTTGTGAATTTTAAAGAATTATCTGTTGCTGGGAAGGGGCTTTTATGTGGAAGGGGTTGAGATGGATTGAGTGGGAGGGGATGGTTGTAGTCATGACTGAAAGTGACCTACGTGTATTTACGGCCGGTGGAGTTAACAGCCTGTGAATCTCTTACTTTTGAAGCGCCCAACAAGTTTGTTTTGCATGCAACTCGACCAGAATTTTTTTTGACGTGACTTCTTTGTTGAACAAATGTCGCTTGTATTTTATTTTGGTCTGAGGATTTGCGGTGACTATGCATTACTTTCGTGGCATGTCGTTGCTGTGTTTTGTAGACTGTGTGCCGAGAGGTTCTGTATACAACTGGGTCCAGGGCCTCGGCAGTGCTCCTGATGTTCCCCACACCGAGAACGTTTTGTCTGCTCGTAAGACGGAGGGCAGCGGTGTGGGGGTCACAAAAGAGCCCCCTGTCAGTGTCAGAGGTCAGGATCTAGGAGCAACGAAGGGATTCGGTGGCAACAAGCTCATCTGCAATCTGTGCTTCACGGTGCGACTGATCGGGCAGCAGGTCGTCTGGGAAACGCTGCTCGTTGGAGACGCTCTGTATATCGAGATTCCAGGCAGCGTTCTGCCGGAAGGTTCAAAGGAGAGGTGACCGTCGATTAGAAATTTATGAAAAACATTTGCATCCACTTAACTGAATGGTTCAGGACATCAATACTTTGTTTGATGCTATTCCTTGTATGGATTCACTTTTGAGAAATGACCAGCTGTTAATAAGAATGCTTATTAAGGGAAATGATTTTGGAATTGCGTTCTGTCGATTGTTATTTCTTCCTAGTTTTGAGGGCTTTAGTCTGAGGTCCTACACCAGTAACCAAGCTTTGAACGTTGACTTTTTACTATCTGTTTTAGTGGCATAGCCAGGATTTTCCGAAGGGGAGGGTTATGCTTCCATGTTCCCAACTTCTAAAAATTCTGACAAGCAAAATAAGATCATCGACTATTATTTTTTTCGTTAAGGGAGTTATATGTATAGGTATAGGAGTGCTTACGACTATATTGATACTAATACTAAATAAACAAATTTTTGGTCGAGCAGCCAAGGGGAGTTTTAACCCCCAAGCCCCCTGGCTACGCCACTGATCTGTTTATACAAGGATGCTCTTGAATGCTATTCAGTTTTTACAGCATAATATGTTTCCCCCATTCACTTGTCAGCCTGACAGGATGTCAGTATAGGAAATTCAATTCCGGGAATTCTGTAACACAATCGCCCATTGCATCATATAATGAATCACTTGAAGTTGAATTTGATAATTGTTACAAGTGTTTGCCTAATGGGTGATGCTTTCTAACAGCTGCCAATAAGAGATTATCAGCGTAATTCTTATGTTGTGCTGTGCAGTTCTTTTAAATATGGCTTCATGTTGACTTGGTCGTCGCTCTTATGTACGCACGACAGAACTATTCACTGAGGCATTGTATTTGTGCTGCGTACAGTGACCGTATTGATTTTAATGTCTGGCCTGACTGAAATATTGTCAGCACGCAGCAGATATGCAATTTGTTTCGTCTGCGTAAACACTTTGATGAATATGCTTTATTGATTGATTTTAAGTTGAGATCAATGTCTGTAAATGCATGTGTTTCAGTTTCGTGATGCTGTTGGAGTATGCTGAGGAGGTTTTGAGATGTCGTCATGTGATCGTCTGCTTCAAGAAAAATAGAGATGATCGAGGTTGGTTTTTGTTTTGAAACCGTATTCGATGGACATTGCATATCGTCCTGTGCTCTGTCCACGAAGAAACCGCATTTGTTTCTTTGCTTTATCAGAAGTTGTAGAATCTGCCGTTTGTGCCATTTAGGTATTTAGGTATTTAGCAACTGAAGTTGAAGCTTTCTTTAATAGAGCTGGACATTTTCTCTTCTATATTGGTGTTATTTATTCCCTGCCATGACTTTGATCTTAATATATTATTATGTTGCTGATGATTTTAGCTTTTCTGATCCGGACATTCATGTTCCTGAGTTTTGCTTTGGTTGCTCCTGGAAGTCATCGTCTTGCAGTGTCGAGTGACATGGTGTACCTCGCCTACGCCATCCAACCCGACTCTGATTCGGAAGACGATGAGTTCAACTAAATGGAGAACTGCGCCAAAGGTCACGACCTCATTCCGGATTCTTCCGTTGCCAGTTGGGAGAATGGCTTCACATGATGGAATGGTTATGTGCGGCGACCGATGCAAAACCCACGGACATGTTTACCTTGCGTCTCCTTTTGCTCTAACGAACGCAGTCAGACGGTTGGCTTTGGTGGAAACAGTGCTTTGTTTGGCGGTCAGAACTGCTTTCCCTTGATATTTGACGGCTTCAGTCAGCATCTGTGGCCGGGCATTGCTACATGTTGTGTTCGTTTTGGAGGTCTTTATTTTTCTGTGAGGATTTCTGTTGACTGTTTTTGGACGTGGGATTTGTGCGTTTGTTTCGGCGAAATGAGGCTGCGAAGGTCTTTGGCAGGCTTCATTTGCTCTCTTTCATTTGCAGTGGACAAAATATTTCAAAAGTTAAAAATTGTGAAATGTTTGCAGAGATTACCTAAAAATTCTGCTGCTCTGGAACAGTTTGTTGTCGTTTGATGATGACTCATTTCTTGCTGTATTTTCTTTCTTAGAAGAAATTCTAATTTCTTTCTCAGTTTATGAATATTAATAATAATAATAATAATAATAATAATAATAATAGAGTTTATCTTGGGTTTTTGTTTTTGTTGATTGTTTAGTCTGCATGTTTATTTTAAAATTTCCAAGATAATTTACAGAAGCACTTTTGGAAGCTGACAGAAGAAATCTCTTGTTTTTCTGTGTCTGATTTGAAGATTTTGTAAATTTTTCATTTGGTCATCTGCTGGGCCGAATTCAGACATGGACTGAGTACTGAGACTTATTGTGCTGCATCTGTGTGGTCTGTGGTGTGACTAATAGACGGATAGTGACGCGAGAGGATGGCTTTGCGATCTCTCTCTCTCTCTCTCTCTCCCCCGTGGCTACACCAATGACTACGGAACACTTCAACAGTATTTATTGAATGCAGTTAGTTACATAAGTGGTTTTCACACAGGCTTACTTGGCCTCCCAAACCACTTAAAATCACATTATTATTATTTATTATTATTTATAGCAATCGGAGTCATTGCCTTTATAAGAGACAGGCCACCTGGCGACTGCGCCGTTCATTACACGGCAGTGGTTGTAAAAGAGAAGAGCGCACTTCTTCCATCCCCTTAATCTCACTCACTGCCACAATCAGAGACCACCACTCCCGACCCTTTGCCTCCACTTACGCCGGGCCGAAGAAAAACGGCCGCGGGGCAAACGGCACCAAATCCAACGATAAACACTGAAGGTCATTAGAGAAAGAGACGGAAGAAGAAAAATACAAGAAGCAAACCGCACCAGATCGAAAGAGAAAAATATCTACTGTACAGTCGGTCGGCGGATGCTCAATGTTCCTCCTTCGGTTCATCAATTGATCCACGTCTTTGCTTATCTCGTTCCCTGGAATACTCTCGTTCCGAACTTCATCGTAGGAGAGCTCTCTCGATCAGAGTCCTCCCCCCCCCAACTTCTCCTCTTCCTCACCCAACAGACCCTCGGGTCAGGAGGTGAACGGTGCCCTGACGTCACAGCAATTCAGCCTTTCGAGATAAGCACGAAAATCCGGATTACGTAATGACGTCACAATGAATGAAGGTTAATTAAGAATCAGAAACAGTCTCTCTCTACTAAAGAACAGCGCTACCGCAACTGCAAGAGAGAGAGACCGGTGCCCTCAATCGAAAAGGAGCAACTGGGTTCAGAGGTCCCCATCTCCACCAGAAAATTCCGACTGTGCTAGCATTGGCTGTTGGCCGATCACAGTGTCTGATTTCCAGTTTAACCCCTTAGCTGTGTATTTAACTGTAACTCAGTGTAAAATGGACGGATATATCCGGTATCCCCAGTTAAGGAGTTAATCAGACTTGTCTGTAGTCTAATTTTTTGAACAAATTGCCTAAAAGTGGAAAGAAAAGCGACGAAATTCGCGACATGAAGAAATTCAGGTCCAGAATAGCGGCCATGCTTAGGAGTCGGAGACACGATACACAAGTCCTTAGTTCCCAGGGACAAATACGCCACAGTGGGGTCCTAAGACATCCATTGTATGCAGGGGCGTGGCTAGGAATTTAATTTGGGGAGGTATAATGCGATGAGGGGTATAAATCTTTAAAAACTTTGAAAATCTTAAAAAAATACATAAAAATTTTAAGGTAGTCAGATTTTGGGGGCATGCATACCGACATACCCCCGTCGTAACGCCCTGAATGCATGTTCCCATGGACAAATATGCAGCATCAAAACAAACAAACAGATGTTGTGAGGTCGCTAGATAAATTGCGAATGACCCTGACAGGGTCGTCTTCTGAGGATGCGAATTAGAAAACAATTTCAACCAAACGCCTTTCCTCGATTTTGCCAACAAAAGGTCAGGCTTCGTGACGTCATGCAGGAAGACCATACCTGTGAAGATGCCCTCTCCCCCTCGCCCCCCCTCCGAGGGGCTCCGGTCTCCTGGGGCCTTGTGGTTTAACATTTCCGGAGAAAGGCCAAAGCCTTTGTAATCGTTCTGCGCCGCGTGTACATCCAGTGATAAACGAGGCGAATGTCAGGTCATGCTGAGGAAAAATCCGTCACTTTCCACCCTATTAATGTGTCTATATTGCAAAATATAATAATGGTGGCTATACATTTTATAGATTTTCAAACCTTTAAAGCAGTCAGATATCTGATAGATATCCAAAATGCGGGTCCAGATTCCTTGTAGACATCGACGGGGCTTCAATCGGTGCAAATATGAAATCCCCACGACACCACAAATTTTCGCTCAAATTTCGAAAAAAACCCTGGACTATAGTCCATGAAAAATTTTCGGGCGACCCAAAAATTCATGTCGATATTTCACCCAAATTTCTATTTAGAACCTTCAAACACCTTGCAGTGATGTCAGTGGACTAGAAAAATCCGTCACTTTCCACCCTATTAATGTGTCTATATTGCAAAATATAATACTGGTGACTATACATTTTATAGATTTTTAACCCTTTAAAAAAGTCAGACACCTGATAGATATCCAAAATGCGGGTCCAGATTCCTTGTAGGCATCGACTGGGCTTCAATCAGTGATAAACGAGGCGAATGTCAGGTGATGCTGAGGTCATGCTGAGGACATGGCGCTGCGCCAGTTCAAGATGAAACATAATGGGAAGCAAAAACACACCCACCAAGAGAGAAAGGGAGAGAAAGAGAGAGGGGAACGGACGTTAATTAACAGCAATTCCATAGACAAGATGTCGACGGATTTCTTCATGTCAGCACTTTAAATGTCTGAAAATCTGGTAAAATATTAATTTGAAATCTGATGGCGGCTTAAGATCAGCGAAGAGGAATCCGCTCTGAATGTCTTTGAAAAAGATGCAGACGATGATTCTTATTCAGTCGCATAGCCAGGCTTCAGGAATATGGGCGGAGGGGGGTATAGCGACATTTTCGACGAAACGTACAGGTCATCCAGGAGATTCACATAAGCCATAATATTATTTGGCCCAACAATTTATCGACTGCTGTGCGCAAATCTCACGATTGGTCTCGGCCAGAATATGGGGGGGGGAGGCAACCCCCGTTCTCCCCTCCCCCCGTAGCTAAGTCGGTGCTTTGTCATATTTCTGTCCGTCTTTAGGGGAAACTGCGAATGGACGAGCGTCGGGTAACAGAACAGACGTGGATTCCGTGTAAAAGCTGAGGCCCTTATCTTGTCTGGCTTTGAATTCTCTCATGCGATTGCTTTCAATATACTCAGAAGTAATTTATGCTTTGCGGCATTCTGAGGAAACGCAGCGAAAACCACCGGAGCGGGTGTCGAGTGTCCGGTGGGAGGGGGAGAGGCGGTAGAGACTCGAGATGCTTCAGGAAGGAGAGAGGAGGGATTCTGGATGGTTGCGATAGAGCATCTATCCGACTGCAGTTATCTACAGTTTCACCTGACGGACTGCATCAAATCTACCCTATACCCCGGCCCCCACCAACCAGCCACCAGCTCCTCTGGCCGCCGATAGAGCCTAGGATCTCGGCTGGACGACTGAGCAAAATCATCTCTGGCATCGAAGAATATTTTCATTTTCATTTAAACGAAATCTTGAAACACAGGAAACGCTTCGAGTTCTCATCGGCAGAATTTCTCTCTGACATTCACGGACTTTTCTTTCTCAGAATCCGTAATGATAGCGATGATGATAACAACAACAACAACGATACAGGCAGATACACTAGTAGTAGTCGTCGTCATCATCGTCATCATCATCATATTTGAGTCTAGCAGTTTAATCATTGGTTCGTCTTTATATGTCTGCAGTAACTGGAAAAGACAGAACTGTGCGCAATTTAGAAGCTTCGTTCATCGTCCGAAGAAATTGCTTTTCCTTTGAAAGCTTCGACCTTTTCAGCTCCCTCTCCCCCCTCCGCCCCCCGCCCCCGCCCCCGCCCCCTAATAATTCGACGCCCGTAAACGGCGTAGACGGCCGCTGGTGCGTCTAATGGTCGAAAGATAGAAAAAACCAAAAATAGGCGAATACAAAATGATGCAATGAACGAAAAGAGACAGAGACAGATACGCAGAAGAAGACAAACAGACAGACAGAGAGAGAGAGAGAGAGAGAGAGAGAGAGAGAGAGAGAGAGAGAGAGAGAGAGAGAGAGAGAGAGAGAGAGAGAGAGAGGAAATGTATTAGGAGTCATATTCACATAGCCTAAGTCAACGAAACACCATAGGTACTTAAGTACTAAAGCAGACACTCTGATAGGGAATGATGAAAGAGAAGACGATGTTTATCTTAGTCAAAACAACTACGATGATGATGATGATGATGATGATGATTATCAACGTCTAAATGCTCTTAGCGATATTTTCAATTTGACAAATATCATGGCCAACTCAAAGCAACGACTTTCGCAAATCATTCACGTTTCTGTCCAGAAAAGTTTTGCATTTTTTGTCGACTACTAAAGGACGAACGAAACTCAACCGGTCTAATAAAAGTATTTCCGGGTTAAACGGGCTTTTAGCAGGATCATCGGTGCGTGCACATAGGAGCTGTTCAACTGAAATCTCTCCGCTTGACTGGCGTTAAGAGGTCACGTGGCAGTTTCCCTGCAGAAGGGACTTAAAGGCGCGTCTGAAGTCGATGTTGAAGATGGTGTAGATGATGGGGTTGAGGGTGGAGTTGATGTAGCCCAGCCACACGACGAAGTTCTGGATGCGTTTGTCCGTCCTCTCCTGACACGAAGGACAAAAGGGAAAGACGACGTAAATGAGGAAGAAGGGAAGCCAACAGACGACGAACGCCCCCATCACGACGCCCATCGTCCGCGCTGCTCTTCGCTCTTTCGCCAGAGAGATTCTCTGTCGATTCTCCAGGATCTGCGACAGCTGACTGCCTCTGCTTTCCAGCTGGTGAGGGGAGGGGGAGAGGGAGGCGGTCAGCAGCTGGGTCTTCGTGTCCGTCTCCCTCCCTCCGCTCCTCACTCGCCGGAGCAGAGCAACGGTCAGCAGCGGACGTCGAGTCCTTCGACCGGAAGTAGAAGATGACGACGACGACGACGAGGCTGGACTCCGCCGATGCGTCTTCACGCTGTTCCGCTTCTTGTTCCCTGCTCTTCGCGCTTGCTTCCTGTCTGCCACTTCCGGCGACCGATCGACCTGCCTTTTCTTCTTATTCTGTGACGTTCTGTCGAGATGATCACTCCTCCGACACGTCGTCGAGGTCCGTTGGTCGGCGCTTGGGCCCTGAGACCCACGGGGGGCGAGGCATTGGGGCCCACTGCAGGGGCTCTCCTGGGGTCCCTGCGATTGGCGGCTGCATTCAACGGTGTCGTTACCTTCGGGGTTACCGTTGTTATCGTTGCCTTCGGGAGCATTGCCGATAGTTTTGCTCGATGTTTTTTTCATAGCATCGTTTTCCTCTGCAGGGCGTCCATTTGATCCGTCTATTCGCACGCATCCCTCCACTGCTTCTTCCACTCCCTTTTCCGTTGGCACAATTTCTTCCACTTCTACCACGAGTTTTACCGCCGCCATCTTGCGCATTCTCTCCGGGCGATCGTCTGCACCGGAAGATTCCCGCCCGCTTCCTCCTCCTCCTCCTCCTCCTCTCTCCCCTCTCTTTCCCCATCTTCACCAGGGGCTGAAGGACCACGCGACACATCCGACGAAGGGGCGACGTCGGTGGTGCCTCGGTCGACGCCCTCTGATGGGCGCCGACAGACAGCGGCTGGATGGAAGAGCTGGCCCTCTTCCTCAGCCTCTGACGCGTCGCCAGATAGATCTTTGCGTAGAGGAAGACCATGATGGCCAACGGAATGAAGAACGACCCGGAGGCGCTGTAGACGACAAACCCGGGTTCGTCCGTCAACCGACACGACCGATTGTCTTCGTTGTACAGAGCGGAACCATTCGACGCGTTGTTGTTCCAACCGAACAGAGGAGGAATGGAGATGACGGCACTGGCCGCCCATACGACCACGATGGCGACCAGGACTCGCCGGAGGGTGCGCTTCTGGGCGTAGTTGATGGGGTCGTGGACGGCGCAGAATCGGTCGCCGGCGATGGCGCATAGGTTGAGGATGGACGCGGTGCACATGAGGATGTCGAAGGTCAACCAGAGGTTGCAGAGGACGGCGCCGAATAGCCAATGTCCGGTCACCGAGTTGGCGACGTGGAAGGGCATGACGAAGAGGGCGACGGCGAGGTCGGCCACCGCCAGAGACACGATGTAGTAGTTCTGGACGCTTCTCAGCGGACGGTAGGTGAAGATGGACAGGACGACGAGGATGTTGCCCACGACGGTCGTCACTATACAGACGGACATAAGGACGGCGAAGGAAATGGCCGCCGGGGTCAACGCTCTGGGGTCATCGGGCGACGACGACGACGACTCCATTCGCCAGGTGGCGTTCGGCGAAGGTGCGAACGCAGGGCCTGCTGGGAATTCGCCGACTTCCGCCATTACTCTTCGCTGGGCCATCGTCATCATCATCATCATCACCGCCACCATCGTCGTCATAGTCGCCATCGTAAAACACCCTAAAATAACAAGGAGCCGTTCATTGAAAGCGTCTTGTTCTATTAGTACTTTAGACGATTGACGTCAATCGGACTCATTCTGACCGTTTTATGCCGTGGCTTCGATTCTGCCTTCACTCTCGCGAATGCTTTTTACCGACTGACTTGTAGCCTAAATCAGTTCAGATTTACTGATATCGGCGTAATTAGCTTCACCCTATTAGCTTTTCTTGTAATATAACGTAAGATTTGTCTAGCGCCTTTTTTTCTCTCAGAGTCGCTTCGGGTTTTGACTTCGTTTAGCAACGAAGTGAGTTAAATATAGCAATGTCCGCAGTGAAGTTTCAGAGATGATAATCAGAAGTGAAGAGTGCAGAGTGAAATTGAAAAACAGTGAATCTGATTTTTATGAAGTGTCCCAAAGACGTTAGATATTCCAAATTTAGAGCATTTAATTTGTGAGTTCATGTAAGTGTTTCCTTTAATTGATTTTCTCCACTTAATAGGCAAAATGAAAGCCCACTTATTGAGTGAATAACGTCTGACACGTTCATTTCGAAATCTCTTTCCGAGGTTAAATGAAAACACAAATTATATCCCAAGACCAGGCAACTGCATGGGCGCAATCAGACGACACACGACACAGACTAACAACTACCCAAGCACACTGACAGGCACACTGACAAGACGGGTGAAAACGTCTCATAAACGCAAATGAAGAGAGCATTTTGTTGACAAAAGCAATTGCATAATCAAAGCAACGCCGTTGATCGAATTACTACATCAAAGGCAGAAGAAATGCATTATTATATATGCATTTATTTTATATATATATATATATATATATATATATATATATATATATATATATATAATTATGTATATATACTGTATACATTTGCCAATCCACTTTAAGATAAATGCATTGTAAACAAGGGTTTCTCTAGCGCATGGAGTATAGGCCTTTATGCTGCATAGAAAATCCCACTCATCGACCGTCAAATTCAACATGACGCCAATGACCGCAAAACTCGACATTTCACAGCGCCATTAGTCTATATTGGCCTATGGGTTGTACCTTTACCTTTACCTTAGTCTATATTGGCCTATGGGTTGTACCTTTACCTTTACCTTAGTCTATATTGGCCTATGGGTTGTACCTTTACCTTTACCTTAGTCTATATTGGCCTATGGGTTGTACCTTTACCTTTACCTTAGTCTATATTGGCCTATGGGTTGTACCTTTACCTTTACCTTAGTCTATATTGGCCTATGGGTTGTACCTTTACCTTTACCTTAGTCTATATACTGTGAATCTCCAGATTCAACGAAGTCCAGACCTAGATTCACTGCTAAATAGCTGTTCTTTGCATTTTCTAATCTCACATGATTTCCAGTTTGACTACGACATGGCTTCTAAAATCCTTTCTTAAATCCATTGTCTGCATGCATCAACTGCATGCATAGCCATTTGGACAGTTGGAATTTTATTGATTTTTCTATTTGGTTAAAATTAGATCCGTGGAAATTAACTGAAGATTGTATGCAAACAGGCTCTAACTTCTTGGCTTATGAGTCGACATTCGAACGGGATTTTCTTTTTCTCAGAGTTCAAGAAAGTCATTTTTAAACAACGGAGTTCATTTATCAATATAAGTTTATCATTCGTAATAATTAAGATAGTATTTTAGACGAAAAGATAAGAAGATCAGAAGATGACTTTTAAATGGTTAAGACTTTTAACGGATTGAACTTTATTCGTTTTTGGAATCGAGTTATTTTATGATTGCGTCTCGAATGAGATCGTCAACTGCAGATGCTGAGAAGATGAAAGATCAGAAGATGAAAGAAGAGAAACACCGACCTTCAAGGAGCATCAGGTGGACTCAGGTGGAAGATTTTCCTCCAACTCTTTGTCTTCGATGCTTCGATTAATCGTCTTTTCTAAACTCCAGAACAGATTTCACTCATTCGACGACAAAACAGATCGGAAAATTTACAGACAATCGAATGTTTGTCGCATCGCGAACAGCAACGAAGGCGACAGCAGCAGCAGCAGCAGCAGCAGCAGCAGCAGCAGCAGCAGCAGCAGCAGCAGAAGACATCTCCTCGCATCCTATTTGCCGCCGCTATCTCTTTTTCTATTTCTTAAGAGCAAACTGAATGAACGGCCTTTGTTTTCGAGCGCTCTTTAATGAGCATTTTGGGCCGACGCTTCTCTCTCTCTCTCTCTCTCTCTCTCTCTCTCTGCGCCTGACGATTCGTCCACAGGAAGCTCTCCGCAGCTGCTGCTGCTGCTGCTGCTGCTGCTGCTGCTGGGGAGTAGAGATGAGTGGGAGGTGCTGCCCGGGTGTGATTCTGACATGGAGATGATTGGAACCGGTTGCGTGAAACAGGCGCCGATCGCGAACAGCGGTGTGTCTGAAAAGCCGATATCAGATGTTGATTGGTTGGGGGAGGGGAGGGGGTGGCAGTGGCGCATCCAGTCCAAACGCCAATTGGCAGTTACCACATGAGAGGAAGTAGCAACACTGCTGTCCTGGACTTCGCAAAAACACAAATCCCGCTACAGAAACAGAAATCCCGGTCGGAAATGACGAAGACGATCCGGAAATGAGAGGAAACGCCACCAATAGACCACCTGTAAGCGATGCTCGGCACATTAGGCGCCAAGTAAGTTGGAATCGCCGCAACAGGTGGCTGTGCGCCGACAGAAGAACTTCCTGGCGTCTCTGTTATTGTAGGTCAGGAAGAAAAACACTCGGCACAACTGCAAGACTTCGCTCCAATGGGCCATCGGCCACAGCGAGAAACAGTCTCATTGTCTCCAGCTGAGAAACCACACAACGACAAGATAGCGATATCATAGCGGTCACGTGACCTCTCTCATGGCGCGCAGTCTGCACACACTCATCGTCTGCCTCCTCCTCCTCCTCCTCGTCCTCCTTCTCCTCCTCCTCCTCCCCCTCCTTCTCCTCAAGTCGAGCGATATCTGCAGACGATTGCATCGAGAGACAGCGTTGTTATGACGCGAAAGCGCATTACGTCGTCGTCGACGACGCTGTGTGACGTCATACTGCGGTCACGTGACCAGCGCATAAACCGATGACGTCCGAGCTCTTCGCGTATCAATTGCTATTCAAACAGTCGCTTTTGATGTTTTACATTGCGTTCATTCTCTGTCGATCACTAATTCGATTAGACGACGACAAGGAGGAGGAGGGTCGAAGGAAGAGAGAGAGAGAGAGAGAGGGAGAGGGAGAGAGAGAGAGTGGGGCAACTGACGATGGTCGACATAAGAGGGAATTTATTGATGGTCGACCTAAGAGGGTAATTTATTGGTCGGCGTCGATGTTGTTTAAACTGCAGCTCTACTAATTCTACTTTACTACTCCGCAATGTCAAGGACGTTGTTTACTACTACTACTACTACTACTACTACTACTACTACTACTACTACTACTACTACTACTACTACTACTACTACTACTACTACTACTACTACTACTACTACTACTACTACTACTACTACTACTACTACTACTACTACTACTACTACTACTACTACTATTACTACTACTATGTTATGAGAAAGAGAGAGAGAGAGAGAGAGAGAGAGAGAGAGAGGAGTGGGAGGGGACATTCGTTCAAATGTTTTGTCTTATTGCGTCAAACTTCGACACTCATCAGGTCAACGTCTGCTGTAGTCACCCCTTCCCTTCCCTCCCCCTTTCCTATCCCCCGAAGGCATGATGAGTCAATGAGAGAAACAATGAAATGGCGCATATGTAGGCCCTATATACTTTACATAGACGCATTTATATATTCGTGTTTATACAGAGACGATGCTTATTATGGCCGAGCACACAGGACAACGTTATGACCAGCGCCGTTAAACGCAGTCAGTGGAATATAAAGATAACCCTTAAAAGCAAAGCCTTTGTTACTGCTGCGTTTCATTTCAGAAACAAGAGAGTTCGGCTGAATACAGAGAAAATAGATCACGTGACCACAGTCGCGACTGCCGGAGAAATAGGCCAACGAACAGATGTGCGAAATAGGCCAACGAACAGTTAACTATAAAAGAAACTTTTAAACTTTTAGCCAATATTTTCACACTTAAAATACTACTGATAAGCAAATTGAAACGAGAAGCCTAACTTTAAACTAAGAAATGTGGAACTGAATATCTTGAAAACTACATCAATCCTGACCATTGTGTGTTACCGCAAATCCCTGCAAGAAATTTCTGTAAGTGCCACTGACAGTCCACACATTGTGGCTTATTTTCTGTACGAGAGATCAGTGGTCAATGATCTATTGCATTCTTCGTTATATATAAATGCTACAAAATATGACAAAAGGTGCTGTCCATTAATTACGTCAACAATGTAAGGGGGTTTGAAAAAGTTTGACAGTTGTTGACAGGTGACAGAGGGAGGAGGTCAAGAGAAGTTGACGTCAACAATTTCACTTTTTACAAATAATCAAAAAATAGGAAATTTCATGGAATACTACTTATTGCAATGGAAAAAGCATGGCAAAAAGGTCATCACCACCACATTTTGACACTCGATGCGCAAAAAAGGGAAAAATGGTCATCACCACAAAAATTTCCCCACTCTTGGGTCCCGATTGATTACTTATTTTTGAGGCAATCTTAGATGTTTGTCAGAAGTGCTTCGTCATCAGTTCCTTGCCCAGGTGAGTACCTTTGGGTGGGGTGGGGGTGGGGGTGGGAGTGGGGAGTGGGGGAGGGGGTGTGTGGAGTCGTTGTTCCTGGCACAGAGATCCCACCGAGGCGCCGCTGCTCCGCCAAGACAACGCCGACACTGATTGGATAATTGCCGGCGGCCCTCTGGCGACCGTCTGTGTCAGTCGGTCCGTCGCTTTTATGATGATGATGATGATGATGATGATGATGATGATGATGATGATGATGAGAAAACTACAGCAGAAACAGCGAAGCAGAAGGCGGAGTCTTAGATGGCGAGACCATCTGTTCATCGTGCATAGACCTACGGTTTTTTTAAAAGGCAGAACGACGCGTCCGCAGAATATTGTAAGCCACAGAATGTGTTAATGCTATAAACGCTGTAAGACCTCTCACGGTCAATCGAGATTATTAGCGTAGCCACCCGCTTTGACTCCTCCAAAAATCATTGAGAAAATGTGACATACTTATTATTATAATAATTAATCGACAGATTCAGCTACTACTGTACAACTCCCAAAGCGCTATATACATTTACGAGATTTTACTTACTTACTTACCCATGTCTCTCCCCTAACCCATTTGTGGAATAATGCAAAATTGATCATGTTGTAAGCGACGGTGGCCATATTCTGGAACCTGGTTGCGCTACTGTTTTTCGAACCCCTAAATTCATAGCCGCGGTCTCAACATCTGTATAAGTATAATCTGTTATTAATTTTTTTCTGAGACGCATCGCATAAGTCAGAGTAGACGGCGTTTGAAGTAATTTGTTGAAATTTTCACATGGCTTCAGTCCCATTAGATCATTCCAACTAAATTCCCTATGATTTCTCACAGTCAGTGATGTCTCCATAGGTCCTAACTCATGCTGAAATTACTGTAAATGGTGCTGCTTGCCTCTTCCCGCAGCGCCTATACGCGTAGTGCTGGTCTGAGGTTGGATGAAAATT
This sequence comes from Metaphire vulgaris, assembly GCA_018105865.1. Lineage (NCBI taxonomy): Eukaryota > Metazoa > Annelida > Clitellata > Crassiclitellata > Megascolecidae > Metaphire > Metaphire vulgaris. Next base: position 373,997 of record CM030853.1, read on the forward strand.
GCACCGTGTGAGAGCATTCATCGCAGAATAATACAATTGTCGGAGAATGCTGCTTTCCTTGCTTTACCTACTTCCTGTTAGGGCCGGAAGCAGCAGCAGGGCCAGGAAATCTCCGTGACAACCGTACAAACACGCCCTCAATTCAACGCCCCCTCCCCTTAGACCCCCCGCCACTAGCTCTCGTCAATTTATCTGTCAGCACTGAACCAAATGAAGGCTGTCTGTCGGCGCGGTCACGACTTTAATGTAATCTTAGTGACGTTATAATAATAAATTAATAATAATAATAATAATAATAATAATAATAATAATAGTAGTAGTAGTAGTAGTAGTAGTAGTAGTAGTAGTAGTAGTAGTAGTAGTAGTAGTAGTAGTAGTAGTAGTAGTTATGATGCACTTTCATAGCGCCAGTTGTCATACTTCAAATCCAGCAGCGAGAGAATCCATCCATAAGACAGGAAAGAACAAAGGTAAGCATAATTATGAAAGCCACGACCAACAATAAGAAATTGAAAGAGTCCGGAGAACCGGTTGCTGTTGACTCTTCCGTCTTCGCAGAATCCTGGGAGGTGGCGGAGGAGGGGAGGGGCCTAATAAGTGCGTCAGTGTCTCGGAAGAGCTCCGGTCTGATCCTCCGGGGATTCTGTGGGACGTCTCACGAGGGGCAGGAGGGTCATGGTCCTGCACACGATCGAGTGCTCCGCTAATCGCCCCTCGGCAGCCGTTTAATTGCAGTGTTAGATCAGCCTATATTCCGTAGATCAGTGGTTCTCAAACTGGGGTCGGCGAGCCCATAGGGGGACCGCCAAGCAGTCCCATAGGGGACCGTAAAGAGATTACTTTCTCAAGATATCTCACCACACCTAAGAACACACTGATGGCCTTAATAACTAAGAGCTCTGATTCCAGTTGAAATTAAATCTGATGACTAAAGAGTTTCAATTTTCTGATTAAAAATACTTGATTGACAAAACAAGTAGCCTATGTCTTAATTACAGTTAATTTGAAATCAAATTTTATAAGGTCCGCGAATCATCACGAACATTTCTAATGCTAAAAGGTTTGAGAACGGATGACGTATATATGGCCTATACTATAGGCCCTAGGTCGCCTATAGAGCGCGTCCATCGATGATTATCTGAGATGAAGGCGATATGCATTCGTTTACACGGTTTGTAGTTAATGGGACGAACCATTGGACTCGGTGTGTATTTAACGAGAATTGGTCGTTAAAAGAGCGATGAAAAATGACCGATTGCGTTTTAATTGCAATCTGGCATTTATCAGAAGTTAATTCGAGATTTGGTTTTCGATTTCCGAGTGCTCCTTTAACAGAGGCGTTTACAACGATGCGTTAAAAGAGCGGTAATAGATTATACGACACAACACAAACACAAAGACAGACGAACGGAGACAGAGACAGAGACAGAACAGAGACAGAGACAAACAGAGACAGCTGGAGCAGTAATCTCGCACAGACGGTGCTTTCTGGAGAACCAGCGTTTGATGAATCGACACGTGATGAGTGACTGAAAGGGGGTGCAACTGCACACCTAGAAATTATAAATTTAGAAAAAGAAAAATCGTGAATTAATTTATATTTAATCTTAATAACAGCATAATATAAGAAGAATTAATAGAAGGTTAGCGTTTTTGTTTCGCGAACAAACTGAACATGATTAAGATGATCTCTCGATTCAATAAAAGCGCCAAGTTTAGTCAAAATGTCTTTGTTATAATTTAAATCTAAAACCAATTAGCTTTGCTTTCAGGTAAACAGAAGTTGTGCACCCCTGCAAATATTTCTACTGGCGCCTATGGTCTGCCGAGGTCTAATTCGTTGTCTATACATCGGGACCCGTGAGAGAGTGCTGTCCCTACAGAGCACTCAGAGCAGTGCTGCTGTTCAGATGTCGAATGTATCTGTCCGCTGCCTCTAGGAGAGAATTCCCAGCAGAATAATGCAGTTGTTGGAGAACGTCGCTTTCCTTGCTTTTCCACTTCCTGTCAGGGCCGGAAGTTGCATCACGGCTTCTGCTGCGTCACGTGCTATCCGTTCTGCCAGACTCAACGACCTCTCGAAAACGCCAGGTATGTATACAGGTATATATACAGATATGTACCTATATATATATATATATATATATATATATATATATATATATATATATATATATATATATATATATATATATTACACTGACTCAACGTTATGACCAATGTACAGGCGAAACACGGTTTCTCGCGTATCTCTAATCCGCGGATAAAACGCAAAACGCGTTCTTCAACGAAAGAAATTACGAAGGAAATCGATCAGAACATAAAATCTCTGTTTTGACAGAACTTCATCTGAAAAGGGAGAGGAAGAGGAAGAGGAGGAGGAGGAGAAAATGAGAAGAAGAGGAGGAGGACGAAGCCTGGTATTACGGGAGAGGGTAGAGGCGGTGGTGGTGGTGATGAATGAATGGCGTCTGGAAAAGTGGAACGGGGGGAGAGAAGGAAAAGGGGAGGCTGACCTGGATCTTGTCTGAGCTGAAAGAACGATAAATGGATAAGGAATTTTCCGGCGAAGAGAGAAAATACGACACCGTGATCACGTTAATAGAAGACAAGGGAACGCGCGCCAGACACAGAGTCCCCTCTTTCAGAGAATCTATTCTCTGTCAAATGTCTACAAAGTCGATCGAGAGACGAGCCATGTCCTAAAATAACTGGTTCTTTGTATCACAGGTTTTATACACCACAAAAATAGTATAAAATTGATACCCTGCCTGACATTGGCCTATGGAAGGACTATTTTTTCAGTAGGTTATCGATATGCAAAAATTCAGAGGAGCGTTGAAACGAATTAAACCCACATATTCTTGTGTGCCCATCTTTGCTGTGCCAAACCGTACTAGAATTGTTAATATATTCTGTCTCAATTTTTTTCTAGAGCTACATATTCGGTTGAATAGTTGTTTAAAGAAGAAAGTGAAGAAGGAGAATTTTGATGATGACGACGACGGCGATGATGATGATGATTACTGGTAAGCAAAAAACGGAGAAAGTACAATTAAGTCAATCGGCGAAGCTTTTAAGAGAATTCGACATGAGCTACATAAATTCTGCCTAGTTACATCGTTGCCAAGGCGCTAGCGCCTTGGCAACGAGTCATCGTCGACGTCACATCTGCAGAGGTCCAGTTTTCGAGGTCAGGGTCACGTGGTCGTGAACCGGGTGGGGTCATTTTGTGCACAGCACAGGTGTTGATGCTCCGTTGGCCTTGTACCTGTGGCTGGCTTTGTGATAGACTGTCCACCAGTGTTCGAGTCTCCTGGGATGAGGGTAGGAGGGGGTAACTCAATTTCCGCTAATTAAGGGCGAACCCCTCACTTGTGATCGCAAATCTTCTTGCAGAACAAGAGCCCCAGCCCCCACCCCAACTCCCTTCGTGGCAAAACCCATCGCCGCCGCCGCCGCCGCCGCCGCTGCTGCTGTGGCATCTTCCGCTTCTAAACGAACATGACCTAATCCCACTCAGGCGCTACATAAATTAGCTTAATTAGAGGTTGGAGAATATGTGTATATATATATATCTGTGTGTATCCGGACACTTTTTTCATATATATATATATATATATATATATATATATATAGAGAGAGAGAGAGAGAGAGAGAGAGAGAGAGAGAGAGAGAGAGAGAGAGAGAGAGAGAGAGACGAAGAGGATAACGCATCCAGAGAGAGAGATTGATTAGCCAAAGACATCGGCCTCCAAAGGACAAGTCACTCACTGCCTTCCTGTATGTCTATGCTGTCCTTCTATTGCTTCTATTGACATTTGTATCTATGGGCATTGGTGAAGCCATGGAGGGGGCACGGATGTCCCCCATAGCCCCCCCCCATAGTCATGCTGTGTTTTAGCTCGTCAAGACTTTTTCCACCAGAAAATGTCGATGTGCGCCCTTGTCCAGAATCCTTGCTGCGCGCCACTGTCTATGAATCCTTTTATTTCCATATATACATTATACAATATATATATATATATATATATATATATATATATATATATATATATATACACACGCAAACGCTCTGTATGTTTACTTCAGTGGACTAGAAAAATTCATGTCGATATTTCACCCAAATTTCTATGTAGAACCCTCAAACGCCTTGCAGTGATGTCAGTGGACTAGAAAAATCCACCACTTTCCACCCTATTAAGGAAGAAAGAGAAGAAGCAGAAGAAACGAAGACGAAGGAAGGAAGGAAGGAAATTTAGCTCCAAAATACAGGGCTGTAGGCCCTGTATTTTGGAGCTAAATCTTCTATCGACATATGTCTTCTATCGACATAAGATGGTATTCGATTATACGGAAGCTCTTCTAAAAACTCAAAATACATTTTGTCAGAACATGGAGGGCGCCACAAGCCAAATATTGGGTGGGCCAACATGGCCAATATTTCAGAAGAATGATGAAACGAATTAAAAGTTCAGAAAGAAGAAATTGACTATAAAGGTTAACTATTTTAAAACCATTCTCTATGAAGACTGTTTCTTAGTGATTCTTCTGCTGACGGTGCCATTCGTCTTGACGGCCACATAGATTTCAGCTTCTTTAGCGTTTCCCAGTCTATGTAGGCCTAATGAATTCAACAAGTGCTAAATACGGCTTCTAACCAGTGTCTCTCTACTAATAGGCTGTCTTTCTCGCTGACTTCTTTCTTCTTATCGGTTTAAATTTCCATGCGCCTGTTTTATTTTGCTCGGAATATCTTGGCCACTTGTAGTCTATCCATATAGAGACCTGCGTGCGTGCATATATAGATGACTGACCGGATGAACTGATGGTAGCATTAAGGTCTAGGATTAAACTGTCTTTCCTTAGAAAGATGAAGGCTGTTTGTGGTTAGTAGGCTAATCCTCCGGCCTCAGTTGGAGCTTAGAGGCATTTTCGCAGCCAAAGGGTCTCGTTAAAAGTCGTTGCAAAGCGTTCATAAAACCAAACAGAGCAATTAGAAAACGCGAAAGAAACGAAGAGATAAGATTCCGATGAGACCGAACTCTCTCTCTCTCTCTCTCTCTCTCTCATGACGTCATAAAGACCCCCGTAACCTTCATCGTCGGCGAACAGAAACAGAACTAAAATGGCGGAAGCGACGCCGAGGAGCTCTCTTCACAGTTCACACCCTGCGCAGCGTAATGAGATAACGCCTCTCGTTACTAGGTCAGAGCAGAGGTCACCCGAAGCACCACAGATGACCTCCGAGTCTCGACACTTCTTCGGAGATCGTAAAGTGTCTTCGCTCGTATAGGCCTAATGCAATAAGTAAATCGATTTCAAGGACAACTGCTCGTTGAATTGTATCCTAGACAAGAGGAACATCAACTTCCGAATATCTGTAACAGTGAGAAGAGAATTTGTTAAAAGTAGAAATTCGATGGATCCGTCGTAGTCACGAAAGTTCCAAAACCAACTTTCGAACGACGTCAGAGTCTAATTGGTGTAACTACGATCCCCCCTCTCAAGCACCACGGCTGATCAGGGAAAGGGACCACTTGTCTAAGTTTCGCTTCGGACCCAAATAACGAAGAAAATTGCTAAAGGTTTTCAACGGTTCCTCCATGGCATGAATCTTATCCAGATAAATCTGAAATTTTCAGCCGAAAGAGAAAGCAATAATTCTATCGCATGAAAAGACATTGGCGTAGTAGTGTCCCCCTCCCCCTTCAGAAGCTAATTCACAGCGGAAGTGACGTCAGTCGGAGGAGGAAGCAGATGATCGACTGAACAGTCACGCCATCTGTCTATCGTCAGAAGAACGATTTCTCAGAAGAATTTCTTTTTCATTACACTGTATGTCTCTAAATTCAGCGTCGCCATCTCCCTCGCATAGGCCTAATTACATGTCGCAGCGATTCTGACTTTCGCTTAGTGTGATAACGTCAATAACTAAAAACTTCATTACATTAGTTGTCGTCATTATCATGGCCGTCAACAACAACAACAGACTCTTTGTCGTTGTTGTCGTTATTTAGCAATATAAGGAATCGTACAGAATAACGCGGACGCCTTGCTCTGTTGCGTTTCGTGTGTGACTAATAGTTTAAAAGCGAATGTTGTGATGTGATATCAATTCGCTGATCTTTGCCATTTCTGCACTGAAATTATCTCGATAAATGCGTTCGAATGAAGCTGCTGAGAAAGGCAACTCATTCCACAATGCATGGAGACGTGTTTCAGGGTCTCAGCGTCTGTCTCAGACTGTAACTGCCCCCGTAGATTCGCCCAAAACCGGTGAATAGTCGGTGGGCGGGGGAGGGGCGGGAGGGGTAGGGTAGTATATAGATGGAGGAAAACGCACCAGACAGTAGACTTTAAAGCGTTTTACACGACCACCTTTGTTTTTGCCCGTCAAGACTTTTTGGCCGAAAAAATGTCGAAGTGCCCCCTATTCTGGAATCCTGGGTACGCCACTGCTCAAAATTCAACACCTTAACACATTATTACTCGTTCCCTGTTTTCTTTTTCCTTTTATTTTATAATTCCTCTCTCACCTTTCCGCCTCTGCTCCCTCCTCCCCCTTTTCCTCCTCCTCCTGACCCGTCTCAGACCCCATCCCATCCGCCGCCTGCCACGGAATGTACCTGAGTGCGCGTCGACATGACAAGGGTCTGACCGTCGTTGACGGCGCTCGTGTGCTGTGACTGCCGATGACGTTTGGAATGCACGAGATGCTTTTGTAACGAGACACTGCATCGACAAACATAGGCGCTATAGAAATCGACGTCTCGTCACTCGGCATTACAATGGCAAGTCAGCGAATACAGAAAATCTCCCAAATGAAAACGAAGAGCAGACGGAAATCATATTTCCTTCAGACAAAAAGAGAAGTCTTCGCAGAAAACTATCGCTCGGAATTTCCAATATGTCTTTCGGGATTTAGCCTATCTGGAATTCTCTACTCTTCTCTACACTCTGTGCGCTTCTGTTTCATTGCCTCTGCTTGTCTGCAATGATGCAATCATATATCTGTCCGGTTGTTTGGATGTTGGTCTATCCGTCTATGTATAATTTTGTGTACGTGTGTTTGTCAGATTCTTTGGGTGATTTCTATCAAAGCCTATGGAAATAAAAAAGTGAGAAAGAAGAAAGGGATGACGGAGGGAAGGAGAGGGCGGGAAGGTACAGAGAACACCTGTCTTACCTGTCCGATCGTCTGATAGAGAATTAATTTACAGACGACCAGAAATGATTAATCAGATTCCATCGTGGGGCAGCCTTCTCTTCTCTTTCTCTTCGTCATGATCACTTTGGACGAAGAATTTCGTGTAAGCTTAATTCTTGTTTCCTCTTCTACCCAATCGCCGACTTCCTGTTTTATTACTCAATCGGTTTATCTCTGGGTTCGCCATTTAGCGATGGACAGGCGATTAATGGTGCAACATAAATCAAACTGTGAGTATCTGAGTACAGGAACTCAGTGCTCGAATTGTGAGAAAATGAAAGAGGGGGGGGGGGGTCATGACGAGTATTATCAGAGACAGTCCCACTGCCTTATGTAAATACCACTGGTATACCATTTTAAAGGGGGTTGAACCCCCCAACCCCAGCAATTCGAGCTCTGCAGGAACTGCCATTTAGATTTATGAAGGATTAGGTCTACTATCAAACATTTTAAAGTTTGCCGATGATAAAAAGATGTACAGAAATATCGACAGATTCTTGTGCTCAAAGTGCCGCTTTAGAAGTCGCAGCAAAACAAAGGACAATGTGAGAATTAATTGACAACTAAAGCCTCTCTCTCTCTCTCTCTCTCTCTCTCTCTCTCTCTCTCTCTCTCTCTCTCTCTCACACACACACACACACACACACACACACGTCACACACATGGACAATATATTCTTACTAATACAAAACCTAATTTACAAAACCCAATAGGCCTATATGGTGTAATGTCTGATGTCTGGATTTTCGTTGACATAAACCAAAGATCCCTTCTGCATCGAATGCATTGTACATATTCCTTTGGCTTCTTCACGGGGGCGTTAAAGGTGAATTTGTTTTCAATCATTTGTCGGGCGTCTGGCAACAACAGTCGCCGTTGAGAATTGACACGAAGCGTCGATAAACAGTCGACTCTGCCAGAGATCCGTTTGGCTTATGACACGGCGCATGGAAATCGTCGCCCGGAGACAAAGAAGCTTCATAAATCGTTTGGTCTTCTAACCATTCTGGCATCAGTTCTTCATCACGTGACCTTCCGTTCTCCCTCCCCCTTCCCCCATCCGTCTCATCTCTCCAGTCTCTTCTTCTGTTTAATCATTTTCCGATCAAAATTTTGTCCAGAAAATCTTTTGAACGACGTCTGCGTTCTATGTCCCTCTCCCTCTCCCTCTCCCTCCCCACCTGCATCCGTGAATGTCTGCGGGCGACCAGATGCTCCAGTCCCCTGCATTTCAGTCTCTTCCGATTACTAAACGCGGGTGGGGGCGGCGTCGTGCAGTTCTCCGAATTGAGTCTCAGACGGCGATCACGTGACATCGTCGCCCATCCACTAAATAAGACCGCAGACAGAAATGGCGGTCAAAGGGTTCCGCGGACGAATCTGCCGAGCAAAACAGGCGCCGGTCGAAGGGGTTGTAGCGGTGGAGGGTGAGATGTGCGTAATGGGAATCGTCTGCCACCGATGCGCCTGATAAGCGCCTCCAGCTGTGAGGCGGAAAAAACGAGATCCGCTGGTATCGATGGTAATTGCGGTGGTCTACCGTAATGCCGCCATCTGGCGGGCGGCGGGAGCAGTTGTGATCGGCGGAAATTGATCAATAAATCGAAGAGAAAGATCGAGGAGAGACTATCCTTTGTTCAGGAAACCAACTTGACCAAGTATTAGATTGAATTGGATGGGAACAACAGTGGTTCCCACACAGGGCAGTCCCTACTGAACCACTTTAAACCTTGTTATATTATATTATAACACGGACCCTGAACACAATGGCGTATTCTCGATAAATTTTATAACGAGACTAGAATATATATGAGTCGACCGATGGCGTAGACAGGATTCCAGAATAGGGGGTTCTTCGACATTTTCGGCTTAGAAGTCTTGACGAATAAAAAAGTTCGTCGTCTCAAAAGCTCTCTAACACTACCCCTCAACAACTCACCGATTTTGGACGCCTTGTCCCGATCCGAATAGGGGGTCGCCCCACCCCAGTGACTACGCCAATGGAGTCGACGAAGGAGGAGGAGGACAGAGGTTCTAAAGTCGTTTGCCAGATGCACGAAGGGAAATAGGCAATTAATCAAAGACCAGTTGGCTGTTAGAATCGGAGACGCAAAAAAACAGAACGAAATTAATCTCCAGAAGATCATCAACTCAATTAATTGGAACGCAGCGCATCAGATAAAGAGATACCAGTGGCGTAGCTAGGGGCATATAAAGTGGCGCAGCCACGGTAAAAGAGCAGGGGACGCTATATCCCACTTAGGCATCATCCCAACTACATGTAATTCGTTCCAACCGACTAGCATAGGTCCGAATATAGCCTATGACTACGGTCGATATAAAATGCATTAATGCCGCTGCGGGAGGAAGAAGTCAGAGAGGGTGGGGCAAGAGGATGGAAACGAAGAAGAGGTTCGACTTCCAGGAAATCTTCCACACAAAGTGCTTCGCATGCCTGCGCTGCAACATCATTAGGCGCCGAGGATACAGTTACTGCCCTGAACCTCTCGTCTTCCCTTCTCAAGGCTTCTCTCTCCGTTGGCCTCGATAGCGATTCGCTTTTCAATTAGAATCGTCGCTAACAAGACAACGACCACCTGAAGAGGAAGGAGGCCGCGCGTCGTAGCATCGCCCTAGTCACGAGAGCTCTCATTAGCTGGCTGTCGGTTCCTCAGCCTTCAACCAAAGAGAGGCGCTATAGAAATTCTCTACAATGCAAGATGCAACACCTCATTTAAGCATAGAGTCATTGCAGTCAACAATAGAGACAGGAAACAGCCTCACATCTCTCTCTCTCTCTCCAGTTGTTCCTTCATGCATCTTCTGCTTGTCCTCATCCACTCTTGGTCCTGGTCCTGTTCTTCACCTATCAGTGTTTTATCCAGACTCCAGGCCTTTGAGGGAAATAGAGGCTTTCGTGGGGGAGGAGGAAATCGACTTGGTTGGAGGGGAAAATTTGTGTAAGTGCTGGGATTTTTGGGAGGGAATTTTTAGGTTGGGGAGGGGAAACTCCCCTCCTAACAGGCCTGTATAAAACACTGTTCATCTACAGATCTAAAACTAGATTCAAGGTTGCATTTAAATATTCCTCAAATAATTAACTTATCAGATTCTATAAAATAAATAACATCTTACAAAATATACCTTCAAATGTGTATTCCTCCATAGAAGAACGTCTCCACATCCGGAAATTACTGAAAACCGTTGTAGATGTCGTTGAGTCTCTGGTCTTTAGTTCCTGATCAGTTGTCAATGCATACTGCTTATACAGTTGCCACAGGTATCAACATATAACTACATGTAACTGTTTCTACATTGATACAGAAAATGTATTTATCTTCGACAAAGAACTACATTGACATCTATCGACAGAAATCCATTGCAAACAGCAAAGAGAATAATGCACCAAAAAGACCCACAACACAATTCAAAGGCAGTGAATGCACCAGAGCACATCTCTGTAACCTGCTTACGGTATTCACATGAATTCAAAAGCAGCTGCATGAGAAGCTTTTAAAAGCAAAAGCGCTTACTGCACAGAAGGTCACTGAGACATCGGACACTCTCATTTAACTGCAGCATCTCAAATTTTATGAAATTGAAAATATTTGGCATGATCAAAACACAGCGAATAAAATACAATGAACCAAAAATGATCCAGCCAAGCAATCGTATTTAATACAATGATCATTATTACAAAGCACCAGTTACAACTACGATTGCTTTCTCAACCGTTTCCTAGACAACCGAATGTGCAATCAATCGGTCAAAAACACTTCGATAATAGTTGTCAAAATTTCTCTTAAATATGCATCTATACTCTTTGTACATAAAGCTTCCAACTATGAATGGTAGCACTTTATGACTATTAAGCAATTAATACAGCACATCTGCTGTGATCTTTCTCAATAAAATCGTTATTCAAATTAGCAAGATATGATGGAATATGGAAAAATGAAAAAGACAAAAACATATGAATAAGTTCAAAATTGAAGACAAAATTGGAGTAAAAAGAAAAGAGGCAACATTGTTATGCATCGGCTTTCCATAGCATCTTAACAGTCAGACGTTCGTTTATGAAAAAGCAGACAAATAAAGACTTGTTTCTAGGCAGACACTTTGACCTAAGATGAGAGAGAGAGAGAGAGAGAGAGAGAGAGAGAGAGAGAGAGAGAGAGAGAGAGAGAGAGAGAGAGAGAGACAGAGACAGAGACAGAGAGAGAGAGAGAGGTCAACAGCCTATCATCACTGCACCACAACAGTGTGTCCCTGAAATCACAAACAGAAGAACTACTCGGCAATTTCTGATCGGCTGTTGGTGTTCATAAACATCCGATCATGGCGACGGTTTTGGGGGAAAAGCTGGTCTTCTATGCGCTGTGCTGCCGACCTCCGACGCGTGGTGCTGTAGGTGGACGGCCACTGGTTTCACCTGTGCGCCGGCGCTAAACGTCTCAGGTCGACGAAGAGGCGGTCGTTTTGGAAGCGCAGGCTTCGACGAACCCGCAGTCGACGACGGACTGGAAACTTTACCGACAGACGGAGGGAATCTTGGTCTGCTTGGCCGGAATGCGGAGGAAGATTTTGCACCGCTTAATGCATCAACATCAGGTGTTGAACCTGCGCCGGTGTTATTCCCTTCAAACGTACTTCGAAGCCGAGAAACGACACTCGTCTGCTCAGCAGCGCTTTCCTTTTCAGCGTCCGCGTTTCCAGACGTCCTTCTGTCAGTTGATGCAACAAGGGAAGATGGCCGATGTGACTGCGACTCGATCTGAGATGAACCGTTTGAACTGGTGGGTGATTTCGTAGAAACGACATTATCCTTTGACAAATTCCGCTTGGTGGGAGAAGCATTCGAAGGAGGAGGGGGTGCTGGTCTAAGCGGCACCACAATCCCTACGTTATCATTCAGATGTGTGATCTTTGGAATTCTTCTTGCAGCCCGAGTCCTGTCTCCTGCGCCAGGGACGCTGCACGAATTCGAGTGAGTCAGCGCCACCCGCGCTTTGTCATGCGGAGTGACGTCGAGCGATGGATTCGTGCAGCTCTGCAACAACGGATGCGAAATGTCCTCGGGACGGAAGCTGACAGCTCTTCGGATGTTGGAAGAATTCGCAGCCGTGGCATTCTGCTGGGTCACAGTAGCACGTACGCTGCCATCAACAGTGACCTCTGGTGGTGGTGATGATGATGATGATAGATCCACGACCTTTGAACTTTTCTTGTCTTTATATTTAAAGAAACTGCAAGAAATGAAATGTCACAATACATAGATCTTCATGCCAAGCGTGCTCATGAGTTGCTGTGTGAATTTAAATCCAAAATCAAATATAAATCATTCGAGCCGATTAAAGTGACATTTGACCCAAAGCAGCACCAAAAATTACTCACAATGTTAGCATTTTAGCTTAATATAATTATTAAATTAATTATTAGATTATTAAAAGTCCTTTATAAATTCATGCACAGCTTAGTGTCTTTTATTTAACAACATAACTTAGACAGCGTCTCATAAGTGAAGCTGAGGCCAACGTCAAATGTGCTATAAAACGTTAACGAAGCATACAAAATTACGTACTTTGATTGGCAACGTCGGTACGACTGCAGCGCGAAGAACTTGACGCTGTTGTAGTTACGATAAACGAGAACGACAAAGACAATACAGATCGGAAGAATAACCAGGAGAAACAGGCAGAGACCCAGAGCCAGGCCTCTGTTATTCGCTAAATTAAAAGAAAAATCACATCTCAGTCTTATGCAGACTTTAGTTTCTTAGTAAGTAAGTCAATTTATGTAGCGCAGAGACATGGAAGAAGGGCTAAAGTCAAGAGCGCTTTACACCTTAAATGAGATCTCATAAAACTTTGTGATGCAATTCTAGCTTTTATTTACGGTATATATGATTAAATAACCCTAATTCTATAATACAGTTTCAAAAACACCTATTAGGTTAGTATCATGGAAGAACACTGGATACAAAATACAGGACTTAAGACTCAGAAAGGCATTCAAATGAAATGCATCTCAGCAAAGAGAATTTCAACTCACATAAAGGTGCGGCATCAAACAAAACAAAAGTACTCTAATAATACAATAATAATAATAATAATCTTGCATACGTGGATATCTCTGAGCTGGTCCACTGTGGATGCTGCCTCCTGTTCCCGGGTCGACACAGTTCGGCGGACTGTAACCCAGGTCACAGTGACACTGTCCAAGACTATTGCAAACCTACAAGAAATAAAAACTAGAATAAACAAATAACAATGCAAACACAAAAATACAGATTGACAATATTGACACGAATACTAGCAGATATAGAAACTATAATAAAATGTGACAGAAGAGAACATCTGCTAGAAATTTCAGACAATGATATATAATCAGCAACAATGTCTGACATGTTATAACTCACTCCGCGCCCATTGCAGCTCTGGCAAGGCAGAGCATTCAGGGCTTCAATTGAAACACAACGGCGCGACAGACACACCTAACAACCAACCAAAGAAGCAACAACACAACTAGAAATAATACCACACTTTAAACTGAACATGCACCAGAAAACAAAGAATATAAATAGGGATTGACTGTATACTGCAAATCAGCATTTGTCTTGAATGTATCATAATCTCTCTATCATAATCTCTCCTAACAAATGCTTGCTAATTTATTGGAAAGCCATCTCAAGTATCAAGTAAACAGCAACTGCAAAAAATACTTCATACATAAAATGTCTCTTCTGAAACTAATTAATAATGCAGTTAAAAAGACAAAATTCCGATTAAGGAATTAACAAATGCTGTAAATAATATGATCAGCTGTTTTTGAGTGTGAAAATATTGAACAGCCGATCCTAGAAAAAATTCACCTGCTTATCTCCACACTTGGTGCCATCAAAGGTCACTCCGGGGTCAGGCATGTCAAGACCAACGTCCATAATGGCAGCCTTGCAGTCATACCGTGTGCCATTAACAACGGGCTTGGAGTCAGGCATTGTATACATCAATGCCTCTTTCCAAAACATCAGTTTTTCTGACCGGTGCTCACAATGCAACATTCCACACAATACATCTCTACAACCGAACGATCAAAAATCAACTCCAGCACAACAGAAGCACCTCTTCACCTACACATACAAACGTTGTGTTATACATTATTAACAAATCAAATATAGAAACTATTCACTACTCACGTAAATAAAATGCTAAGAAACACTAAAGCAATGCAGCAGATGGATATAAAAGACAAAAAATGCAGTGATGGAATATACACAGAGAGGCAACCAACACATAGGCCCAATGTATCACAACGACTACAGAGCTACGTGAATTCTTACGCAAGACTTAGCACCAGATTCCAACGTACTTTTTTTCACATTTTGTGAAGGATTCATTGATCCAACTGAAGCCACAGTGACCAAGTCCACTTCCAATGGTGTTGTAACGGTCAAAGCACAACTGGTGCGACATTTTCCCGGTCCAACCCCAAAGCAGACGACACTGTGAGTCGTGCGTTCGGCAGGATCCACGATAGCAGTAAGACTCAGCCTTCAGTAGAATCAAAAGCCAGAGAAGGCATCAACACACACACACACACACACACCTACTGATATATTATAAATATTCACTAGCAAATAATAAGAGAAAAAGAAATACCAAATATGAAAGCATACACGCACAGGGTTACAAAAATTACTGCCTTACTTTCTTTTTCTATAAAAATAACTGGGTCAAACATCACGAATGGAATGGTCGGTGACTTGTTAAAGGAATGAAGTCAAAATAGAAGACAGGACTTCAATTTGCAAATGGCGATTATTAGTTAATGAAGACGAGACAATCTGCCATAGTCATTACCATATCATTCATGCATTCAACTCCATCTCCTCGAAATACATCAGATGGACATTGCTCACTCTTCCCATCACAAAATTCCGGCAGATCACAGAAGCTACGTTCTTTACGACAGACGCTAGCAGGTTCCAATGGCTATCATTGTTAATGGAAAACAGAATAAGCCACACACACAAAAGAATAGAACAGCTTCAACAGTTATAATTCATTCCAAACATTTAAGTGACAACAATATGCACTTTACTTTTCTATACAAATGACTATAGCAAAAATTTGTCCATTCCTTCTTTGGATTTGCTCATTATTATCGTTATTATTATTATTATTACTATTATTATTATAACTATTATTATTATTATTATTATTCTATATTAATGAAATCAATTAACATCGTACAGTTACTTTATTACCTGACAGGCTGGATCTCAACCTTTGAACTGATACTAATGTGGTTCTGAATGACATCTTACTTACTGATTACAAGTGCATTTTAAAAATAGTGATACATACATAAGTTCAGTGATTGTTGAATAATGTAAATGACAGCGGTGTAAGTCACAGCACAGCAGAACAGTTGAGAGACCAATGCCAATGTCATCAGAACCATTAGTTTGTGTAAAATCTCAGATTACAACCAGCGATCAAAGTCAAATTGAAAAAGGACAAAATCTAAGGAGTCTAGAATTTCATATATTTGAGAGTATCTGCGGTGGCTAAGTTATTACCTGACAGGTGGCTTGATTGCAGCATTTCCCTGAGGCACATGTGGCATTTGGTGCGAGACGACAGGTAGAGGCAATACAGCACTTACTTCTGCAGTCCTTCATTGGCGGCAGCACATGCAGTTGATGGCAGAAATGAAACAAAAAACAGTGCAACTTCAATTAAATAAGAAAACATATCAACATCTGAAAAAAATAGGACAAGATTGTAGCCACTATGATTTTCAATTCAGGTTCTAAAGAAGCTATCTAAAACACCAAAGATATTTACAATGAAAATTGATTAACGCTACGCTAAAGGGATGTTTAAATGATCAAGTCATTGGCCAGAACTGAAACCATCAGCAGTTGAGATGAAGAATTAAAACAGATAAACATTAAAACAGAGAGATGAACGCAACTGGATTTGAATGCATTGATTGAACCAAAATCCGCGGCTGAACTCACCTGCTCCAGGCCACAGTCGCACTCCTCTCCATCTTCCACGAAACCGTTTCCACAGACAGCCCCGAGGTCCGTTGTTTCCGGAATGTTCTGGAGACAGTAGTCCATCCCCTGATGGAAATTATCGCTCAGTGTCTGCTTAGAACACGACGACCATTTAGTTGGGATCAACTGACTTCTGCAAAACAAATAAACACAAACATAAGACTCCAAAAACCAGGAGAAACATCCAGCTCTGCTGTCAAAGAGGAATTTCTTCTTTTGTCCATTCCTACGTCTCCCATAACTACTCTAAGAAATGAGAAACTGCAGAACTATCTGCAGTGCGGAAATGGCTATCCGCAGTGCGGGGATGCCACTTAGTAGCAGTAGCAGTAGTAGTAGTTGTTGTAACCCTAACCCTTTAATTTTAAGTTTCAGTGTGTCAGTTTCAGTTTCACTCCAAATCATGTGACACAATAATGACTGAAGTCATTTTGTTTTTGTCTGTCTAGTGACTCTAGTCAAGTGCCTTAAAGAATCTCACCCTCCCCCTGACATCACACAGTGAGATTCTTCACATTCACACGACTGCTTATCATGACTGAGACCAAAGTTGTGGCCCATCTCGTGTGCAACGGTCGTAGCAATGGCTCCCAAGGTAGTGCGGTGATCCTAAATATAGAACAAAACCCATCAGAAGGCCAAAGAACAGCTTATTGACTGAGGACTGACAAATAGAATGTCATCAGCAAATTTGAAAGGCATTTTCAAATGCTCTTCTGGATGATCCATGATCCACACACACACACGTAATGCAAAATTATTATTATTATTATTGCATCTCTCGTGTTGCAGATTCTAAGCCTAATCAAACAGTTTCATTAATTCTTCTACGATACCATTGATTTCTGAACTTTGACCTGACTGTCTCATCTCCATCACTAACTAGCACAATTATTATTGCAATGAACTAAGGCTTACTGCATTCACACCTCCAGACAGCTTCTGAGTACAGATGCTCATAATTGGCGCCTTCCCCACGATATTCCCAAGGTCAAGCTTATGTCCTCTGAAATGACAACAAATTGCAGCATCAATTACAGAAAATCTGTTAAAGCAAATTCAATTTATGTTACATATGTCAGCCATAGATTTTTTTCTTAGGACAAGAAAACACCAAGATAACAATGTTTTACTTTGCAACATATCCAACAAGAATTAAACTTCTAAGAAACTTAAGTTGGAAACAAATGAGAGTAATGTAAAGTAAACACTCTCCAGAATAAGTAATTAATGCCACATCCAAAGAGCAAATTCCATAAAACCCAACAATAAGAAAAGTCAATTCTCTTCTTACAGCATTGTACATTCAGCCACTTCATTCATGCGCTTTTAAATGCCAATTCAAATGCCGCGCAATATGAATGTAACATTAACTAAGTTTGACCGCAGTGCAAGATTAAGCAGAACTTGCGTGATGAGCTGTGCGTTGTCATTTCTGTGGAATGGATTGATACGTGTACGTCTGTATTCAAGGAACTGATTCAGGGTATTCGTAGAATTTCCTTTAACTTCAACTAAATCATTTGGTTCTTTCCAAACTTCAATTCCAACCAAAATAACGTATATGCCCAATGGACGGTAAATCTAAATGAGAAATCATCAGTCAATCAATCAATCAATCAAACAGTCAATCAATCAACCAAATAAATAAATAAACAAATCAGTCAATCAGTCAATCAATCGATCAAAAGAATACAACCAATGGGGAAATTCACGGGCATGCCTGTGAATTTCCCCATATATGTATGCATCTATAATATATGTATATATATATATATATATATATATATATATATATATATATATATATATATATATATATATATATATATATATATACTATATACACTCTGTCCCCACAAATTCATAACACATACTCCACACATGTACTTGGATCTTCTTGCTCAAACAAGAATAAAATTACCAGGAATAACATTTCTAAAATTCCACAGGCCTCCTTCCAGAGAAGTTTGTTCTTACAAAGTCAGAAAATAATAACAACATGTACACAGTTTATTATAGAATAAATCTTTTTCACTGTTTTCCAAAGAAAGTAAAATGTGCAACTCACAGAACTAACGATGTTGATTATATCTTTTGTTCGTTGGATGACATCAGCTGCTCTTCTATTGAAAGCCATATACTGAAACATGAGATGTCATCGTAGTTATCAGCATCATCATAACCAGTTTCATGAATCCTAATCATTTTAACATATAAAGTCTTTTAATTGGCATTAACTCTCCTTCCGGCTGTCAGATCTTCCAATTCATTAAGCATCTTCCTATCCAGACTTAAGACACATCTCTTTCAATTGGCGTTTCCTCCATAGTCCGTCTCCCTCTCTCCCTCTGACTGATCTCTGGAATGACCTGGATCTTTTGCGGATTGATTTTGAAGTACCATCGATTGATACCTTGGGTATTAGAACTGGTGCTATAGAAGTGCATAATTATTATTATTATTATTATTATTATTATTATTATTAACAATGCTGATAAATTTGCATAATTTCATAATAACAAGTCATAAAGGTTTCAGTTCAATGAAATCAACTCTCAAACCTGAGTGAAGTCATTAACGACGTACAACTCAACATATCTTGTCGTGTCGTCTGAATCGGTCGGCTCAAGAACTCGAACAAGATTTTCAACAGACCTCCTTTTTGTTCTTATGACCTAAATAAGTGCAAAAAATAATATTCCAGTAACAGGAAATGAAGAGGAAACATTCCTTAACGAAATATCAACCAACAAAAGACAGGCAATGCTTCTATTCCATTTCTTATTCAATTTTTACAAGTCAAAGTAATTGCACAATGCTGAGGGCTGTTATATACATGGCTGGATCAGATTGAAACCTGTAACTACCTGGTCACAAGCTACAATTACCACTGCCATCACCTGCCAATATTCTACTTAGTTTAAAAAATAATAATGCAATGACTGTTCAGAGTTGTAAGCACTCAGGTGAGCACAGGTGAATGAATCCAATTATTTTCATTTGCAGTCAACAAATCAACAATGAAACTATTGTTTAAATGACAGACCTAATCAACCAAAACAGTCTGATTAATTATTGAAGGTATGATCACCTGAGACTTCATGTCACCTGTCTTCATCCAGGCATTTGCATCCTGACCTTCAACACAGAGCACATCACACACACACAGCAGGTCAGTTGATGAAAACTCAAGTCATTCTCCGCTCTTCTTTTCATCCCACTCTTTGAAACTATCAACTGCCTTGCATTTGCTTTCAGATTCCTCAATGACCAGACAGATCCTGCTCCTACACTGTCACCCTATGTCACTGTGCTAAAGTCCTGCTAAGACATTGAGCAAAGATCCCAACACCACTAATTAATCATTCGACTGACAGATCCTGCAACAGAGAGAGAGAGAGAGAGAGAGAGAGAGAGAGAGAGAGAGAGAGAGACCTGTTGTTCCCGAAAGAGGCTAACCCCTAAGCACTCTGGGATTCGTGCAAAAAGTCTAGAAATGTTCTATGTTACACTCTTTATTGATAACCATTACCCGGTACATTACTCTCAAAGGACACAGCATAGGTAAAAGTCAAGTAACTGCAAAAGCTCAAAAGCATCTTATATTTTGTTCAACAAACTTTGCAGACTTTTGTCTCTTACCACAACTTCTGTTTCTGTGCAAGAGGTCAGAGCTTCTGACAATCAAATGAACAGAAGAAAGAGAAGGCGGCAATGTGTCAGTGGCAGGTTCAACCACGTACAAGTCACTCTTCACTGTAAACTGTCCCCTACAAAGGCCAAGATAACTTCAAATTCACAAACAGAAAAGCATTGAGAAAAATGATTTCGCCATCTGTTCACTAGGTGGAGCCACTTACACAGTCCGAGTGATTCCACCTGTCATTCCATCAACCGAATAGTAGTACACAGGCAACTAGCAAAGCAACACCAAATTGACTACATCATGTAGACTACTATTATGAAGCAAACTGTAAGAGTGGTTTTCAGCACTGACAGAAACACTTTCCCTCTCTGACGGAAAAGATTCTGAAACTACAATAAAACCCACTTAAAGTTACACTCAGAAAATGTGCCACATTCTTCTTAAGGAGACAGCATTTGCTATCACTAAAATTCCTGGTATTTATTCAACCTCTAACTTTTAACATCACAATGTGAACACAGCCCACTTGAATGCATCATCAATTGAATTTAACTCAATGCAATCCCACCGCAATCCACTGCATGTACTGAATGCAGCAGAGGAGGAGGAGGAGGAGGAGGAGGAGGAGGAGGAGGAGAGAGTGACGCTGGTTCTGAGTCGTCCATGATAATAGCAGTGCTGCTCTGTCTGTGAAATAAACAGACACTGATTTTACTAAATCGAGTTTAATCACTTTAAAACAGGAAATGAAGCATACATTCAGAACATCAATAAACTTAATCTACAAACACTGTATCCCCCCCCCACCACACACACACACCAATGTACACAAGTGGAACCCATGAGAACGGGGTTTAGTGCTAATGGAGACACCATTCCAGATCAAAATATTATGCATCAACGGATACAGCGCCCAAATGAGCAATGTTTCCAACAACAGAGTGAGTCAGGCAATGAAATTGAATGAATCATCACAATTTCCTGACCACAGCCCAAAGTATTAACACCAGGTCACTGGAAAATAAGGACAAAATTAAGCACTGATGAATATTTGATTGAGAGTCATTCAATTAAACGAAGCAGAAGCAACACAAGGAGATTGGATGAGAGCTACTGAAGGTCATTTATCATCAGTTTCCACAATGCAATCAATCAGCTCTGAAACCAAATTTGCACAAATATAAATGAACAAGCCATACGTGATTAACTGGCTGATAATTGAATCTCTTGTGATTCCTGTAAACATATTTCTCAACATAAGCTCTGCCAAAGAGATTCCTTGAAAGTAAAAAAAATACAGATTCACACAACAGTAAATAATAATAATAATATAATAATAATAATATAACAATGCTTAAAGTGGCTCAGGAGAGTCACCCACAATAGAAATTGTGATTTTCAGATTATTTTAGAACAGACCAAGGGTCACCAAACATATTTGATGACAGTGGGCAGCATAAGTACCATAGTCTTTTCAACACTTGCATGCCAGAATGAAAGAACTGGGGAAAAACTACCCTAAGTCTATCATTAAACGTTAGCCATGGGTGAAGTAGCGTGCAATAGGCAGAGAACAGGGAGAACCAACTTACTTATTTACCAAAAGGTTATCAAAAAGGTGAAGTCACCGAAAAGACATTGAGCCTAGTTTTATCAAACAAATTTAGGCGTCTGTAGTTTGGTGAACCTTGCTCTACATCATCAAGACCAATCAAGCCAACTAAGAGTAATATATATATATATATATATATATATATATATATATATATATATATATATATATATAAACGTCTGACAGCTGCCCACATCTATATTCTGACAAAGAGCAATCTGAACAGATTCTGTAATGATTTTAATTATGTTAATAGAAGAAAACAAAGTGAAAGTAAATTTTAAAAAATCAAAAGGCAAAATGAATTTCAATTGCTCATTAAATTAAAAAAGAAAGAAAAAGAAGCACGTTTAGCATCTGACGTAACACAATTCTAACAGGGCAAACAGGAAGGTGATCCAAAGTCCCTACAAGTTCCCCATTAGTATTTCCTCATTTAGGAAACAACACGACTCCAAATATACTTGATACATGCTAAAAAAGACCTAAATTAAGGAAACGTTAACAATAAACATCAAAAGAAAAACTCCCAACAATCACTGGAACATCAAAATATAAAAATATTATATAAAAACTTCTCATATATTCTAGTCATATAAACAACTAATAATTATATTATATTAGCCTAATAGATTGGCTGCATCTCTGATGCTTCAATTTACCATTGGCAGTAAGTAGGACAGGCAGAGGCAGTCATGCTATAAACAGCTGAAAATCACTTTTGAGACCACTTCACTATGTGCCCCTCCACCCCCTTACCCACCCCAATATATTTGCCAACCCTTCAAATGTCCCTCTTCCTCCAAACATTCTACTTACTGGTCATTGGATTTATAAGAAACTGAAATGTAAACTGAAATTATTCACCTAATGACTTAAGAAAAAGACCAGAAGCATTGAAATTTAACTTACACATTCAGTGTCAAATCCAAAACAAACTGTCTGCCAAATGCAGAGATAACAACTGTTAAGTCTTTAAAGTGCGATCCGTCCTGCAAAATCAGAGCTCAAAACATCAACAATTACACACACATCATGTGTCATGTCTAATTACATTCTGTGCTAATTAGCAACTAGCATGACGATATCTCCATTTAACCTGACACAACTGCAGTTCAACTGCTGGAGATGCACCATTTGCAAATCGCTATTCTTCACATTTAGAAAGATGACAATGTCGATTGTCACACGTTAATTAATAGACAACAGGCAGGCTGAAAGTCACAAAATCCTCTCAAATAATACAGATAATATATTTAATTATTTAATTATTTATCAAATAAGAAGTACAGTCTATGACTTTGGTCATTTAGCTTAAAAAACTCTGCTTTTGTTTGTTTGTCTGTCTCTCCCTATATCAGTTGATATGTCAAGGAGAAGTTTCTTTCATCAGTCTCCAGATACACTAGTGCCTGAAAGAAAAACCTCTGCCAAGGGAACCTGTAAAGTGAACCAAACACTCAGACAGGACGTGGTAGGCCTGACCAGTCTCCCATAAACTACCCATCATCTCTTCCTCTCCATACCTACACTCACTTTTTTCATTCAGAGAGTTTCTCTCTTCAGTGGAATATGCCAGACAGGGAACGAAACCACAGAATAACCACCAACACCACCCGGGATGCATTAAAGAGGTAACCGATGGATAAGAAACGCTCTTTTCAGCCGCCGGTGGTTAAGTGAATTCTTGTTTCAAGAATCCGAAAGGGGTTTCTGCTGTAAATCATTTGGCAGTCTCAAGGCAATTAAATTCTCAACATGTGTAGACGGCAGGAGAGTGAAAGTGCATAATCAAACAGAGAAAAACAACAAACATTATCCATCGCACAATGGTAGGTAACCCAACAAACCATCCACCCACCTCACACACAAAAAGAAACGATTTTGCTCACACGGGCAACTGGTGAATTCTGAAAACGGGTATACTGAATAATTAGAAATACAAGAGGATAATCCGATCCACTCTCATTGATATTATCACACTTATCACTCTGTCCCAGACAGGGCGGGGTGTTGGAAGCAACCAGGCCATACTGTGGCCCTACACACGATGAGACCCACTGTGTCCTGATTTGTAACAGTAGCAAAAAAGTAACTGTACTAGCAGTAGCAGAGTAGCAGTACAGTGAAACCGACCACCCACTGCCAAAGCATAACCGTTTTCAGGAGAAAAAGAGAGAGAGAGAGAGAGAGAGAGAGAGAGAGATCACTTTACAATTATAGTAAAATTAAACATTCAAATGCAGCACACACACACACACACACACTGTATTGAGGTCATCAAGTATTTGAGTAGAAATTCATCTTAACATACTTCCTGCAATGTAGTTGTCGCTAGTAATTTGTTCCTGTGATATACTTCTGGTGTTATGTGTTCACGATAAGGAACAAGTCTCGTGAAATTGTTCAAGTGAACCAAATTCTGGTCATCGTGATCTGCAATCATCAGAATTAAAGCAAATTCTTTATATTCTGATCCATCAAAGCACACAAGCCATAGGCCTACATGTCTAGCTACTTTTAGAGGATCAGTTACTGAATCCCACTGGGTGAGACAGTTCTCATAAATCCATCTTTGAGTGTTTTGGTAAAAATCCTCATTCTCTGCTTCTCCTTTCTGTCTTTCTTTATCAAAGTCCAACATAAGCATAGCAGACATACAGAGCAAAATAAGGAAATGGATACAGGAGACTTTTCATGCAAGAGAACATCTGAAATAGTTTTAAAGGTGCCTGGGTTGATAAGTCATCCATGGACTACACAAGTAATCCACTATTAAAAGACAACAGCAAATATAAATCACTGTCTAAGATTCCAGTTCAATGCTATTTGAAATACATAAGATTAATCAGAACCACATGCAATGAAATATCCGTTTTCAAAAACTCTTCTAACTCCAATGTTACAGCACTTAAGTCCAACAGAACACAGTGCACCATAATTTTGTTACATTACATTACATTACATAATATGTCTTACAAAAATCATTCAGTCAATGCCCATGATTACCGCGTATTTGCCACAAAAAGACAAAAATAATAAAAATCCACCAATTTATAAATTCAGAATGCTGAAAAACATGAAACTGTGAGCTGTTTCTCATTAATGTTACTGACAGGACAGCAGATGCCTTTGCTGATAGCACTGACGTTTAAGCACAAGTGCATGTGTGGTGTTCACAAACAAACCAAAACACTACAGCAGTTGGAGGAAGTGACCAACAATAAACAAGTGTTGACACTACAATGATCGGTAATTTATGTTCACTCAGAAGTAAATTGGTGCTTCAATTACTTACAACCAACATTAAGAACGCAAAAGGCTCAGAATTTTGAATATAGCATGCAAGATTCCTCTGGGCAAGTGATCTGCCTAGGGAGATCTCTGTAACAGTCTAACAGAGTGAATGGCTAAGAAGGCCAGCTTCCGGTTTGGCACTTCACTCTTCACCCCTCAACCCCGTCACCTCCTCCTCCTCCTCCCACTCAAAAAACAGCAATCCCGTGTGACAAGTCAAGGCCATTTGCTATATAGGCAATTAGAACAGTGAGAGGCAGACAGGTGTCTTCTAATGATGCTTTCCCTGTTTGAAAATACAGCATTTGTCAAAGCATTCATATTACAGGCAGATGTAACAAGTTGTTGACAATTTCAAATGCCACTTATAAACTCTTCTTCTTCTTCTTCTTCTTCTTCTTCTTCTTCTTCTTCTTCTTCTTCTTCTTCTTCTTCTTCTCTTCTTCTTCTTCTTCCTCTTCCTCCTCTTCTTCTTCTTCTTCCTCCATCATTTAGGATCACCATCACTAATTGGGTAATATTTTTCAATCAGAATTGCACGCAAATTGAACAGAAATTATATTCAAACAACCTAATACTGCTACTTATTACTGTAACTTGCTATTGCTACCTTATAAACATCAATTTGCAGGTCCAATGCTGCGAACCACCACTGTTCAAACACAAAGAGCATCAACGACATAGACTGCCTCAATGCCCCAGGATCCATCCGTTGCCTGATACAAAGGCGGAAACAAAGATGCTTTATGGCCAACCGGATCCTGTTTCTCACCCCCCCCCCTACCACCACTCATAAAATCCATAAGGACTGCTCCTACAACATTTCCCTCAATGTATTCATTGTTCTGAGTCATTTTCTAACACCAGCCCTGAAAGAGATGAATTGGAAGATATTGGACAGAGAACACCAACTGCATTGTCTCTCAAAATCAAATGAGTCATGAAATCTGCATTAAAATCTCTTTTCTCAACACATGATTCCTTCTTCCACAAATATCAGATGAATACAGTCAAACCCACTTAATTATCTCGCTCCTTTCACTGGCACATAACCAATAACATCATAAGCATATCATCTACTTGTGCTACATAAATCTATAAATGTCAGTGGCACTGAAAGCCTCACAAAATAGAAAACAATTGAGTGAAGTGAGATGAAAAAGGGTTCCACTGAACCTGTCCATCAGTTCAAAACACACCAACACCAAAATGCCATCATCTCCTAAGAAGTTAAAAGTGGATGTAGAAGAAATGACGACTAGCACCACAAGCTTTCAACATGACAAAAGCTACCCGGTATATCAACAAGTTCAGCTCTGCTGCTAAGTTCAAGGAAGGATATCTAACCTCCAAAATCTCCATGGTTCAAATATGCTGCTAAAAGTTCAAGGTCCGGATATCCTAACAACATCAGGATCAGGATATAAGGTAATAACATCCCCGGTTCAAACAAAGTGCCTGATTATGATTCCGTGGATGGGAGATGGGAGGGGGGCCGAGGGGGAAGTCCCTTGAGTGATTAAAGTCTTCTGCATGGGACACCTGTTACTGCCAATCAATGCAGGGGCAATTACGGTAAACACTGGAAACAATAATTGTTATGAACAAACAAAACTCACATCACTCAGTGTGACAAATGACACAATAAAGAGAACTGTTTATGTCATTTTTAGAAATGACCAAAGCCTCAGTGCAAAACTTTACAATTACATTAACCTGTAATTTCTAATTGTTTCTAATTTTTCCAATTAATATTTCCATAACTACTGAAATAACTTCTTATACAATTCGGAGGCTAGACCAATCATCATTTAATGTCAACACTTCTATAGCGCCACTTTAAGTGTACAAAACCACTGACTATCATCCAATTAACCTCCCACCTCCATATCCATCATTCACTATGATCCATACAACCATCTGTGTTGAAGATCCATCTGATTAGGGCATCCCAAATGTAGAATAATTCCAGCCAAACACACCCACTCAGGCACCCACACCCACACCCACACACGTATGTATATCTTATAATCTTCAGCTGATATCTTTTTATCTATGGTAACTGACTCCATGGAGTTAACTTTTGGCTGTCCATGAGTAATGTGTGTTTGTATTAAAATGCAATTGGAGTTCTGAGTTTTTCAAGGGGAAATATGAACTTCAGATATGCACAAAAGATTAGACAGCCTGGTTCCCTGTTGATTAAGTTTTCTGACAGTCACTGTTGGTCAATGAAGCATTGGTTCTGAATGAATTTCTCAACATTTTTGTCCACAAGAAGTTAATTACAAAACTAACAAAATTAAAACCATGCACTAACATACAGACAGACACATGAACATACACACATACAGGCATGCTGTCTTCAACAGGAAATAGCATCTACACTGCAAATTATTTACAGAGAATCTTAGTAACATCTCTCAATAGAGACAAGGTTACTATCAAACAGATTGCCATCCCCAGTACACTGACAAAATCAAAAAAACAATGCACAGTGTCTCTTAGAATCATCACCTCAACATCTGGAGACACGGGGGGGGGGGTGAGGGGGTGAGGTGGAGAGTGTGAGGGAGGGGGTACTCTGTGGCAGCAGCAGAGACTCAACTGTTATGCTTCAAGCAATAAACACATAGAGGTTTAAGCATAGTCAGAAGGTAAACTCATTTCACAATATAAAGAAATATTAGTTTAACTATTATGCATAGGACTTCTTCTGTTTCTAAACATCAAAGCAAAGCAAAATCACAGATCAATGCAATGACCAACAAAGACAAGATTCTAGTTTATACAGTGTCTTCTATCAAAACAAAGATAATCTAATTATATGAAATAATTAATTTCATAAGACCATTGCAAATATCAAGAGCAGGCATTAAACCCAAGAGAAATCAATTGATCTTTTAGCAGTGAATTAAATCATCTTAAATTGATTGTATGCAGAAATGATGCACATAAACAGCCAGACAAAGTATTCATTTCAGATCATAGCAGGGTTGCAGACGTCTAGCCTACTTCAATCTGAAATTTTGGTCAAATTTGTGAAGAATATGGCTACAATCAACTGCAGTGTAAGACGGGCCAGGAAAATTAGTTTTCAAATGTTTTCAGCTTATACAACTTTAAATAAGGACTTTTCCCCTCAGTACCATGCCCAAAAATGCTTGAGGGTTTTCTTCCAAAGTCTATCCTGTTGTTTACCATTGTGACTGATATTTTTCCTCGAAATTATGACATGCTCTTTTGCCTGCATGTGTGGGACACCATCAATTGATAAAATGTGGTACGATATAAGTGGTTTATTATTATCATCATCATCATCATCATCATCATCATCATCATCATCATCATCATCATCATCATCATCATCATCATCATCATCATCATCATCATCATCATCATCATCATTATTACCGCGGCTGCGGTTTCTATAGTTTATTAGGCTGCAGGAATTCTTCTAGCTTCTAACAATAGCTCGCAGATTTCCAATGAGTCCCATAAAAGACTTAAAGCACTGACTATGTATATGTAATGTTTACATTACTACTCATCGGATTCTGCTGCTGGTGCTGTTTGATTTCGTTCTAAATCGTCTTAGTGAATTTCTCTCACCAAAAACGCAGAGAATTCCGCTGAAAATCGTCGCCAAGAGGCCGAAGACGAGAATCTGTGACTGATTTTCCATCGACGTAAGATTCTTCCTTCGATTTTCCATCGAACATCCACAGGTTCCACACAATTGTTGTTCTGCTATTAGCCTATTAATGGCACCAGCCGAAGGCCTCAGCATACAGATGGCCTCAGACTGCCGATAGTAAGTAAGCGCACGCGCACAATGCCACCACTTGATATATAAGTTTACACAAAACTTGCTCTTCAGCGCAAGCATCTCTGTTTAAATTAATTTTCTTTATGAGAAATTACTCATGAGAATGTCGAATTGTGACTATTTTGCGACAGTCTGTAGCGACTAAGTGTTTATTAATGGAACTGAAAGCCCTTCACTTTTTTGAAAAAAATTAGGTCCCAACTTAATTCTGCAGGGGTTGAACGGTATTGGTGGCTCTTTTGGTTCATGCCTATTTAGTTATTTTCTATTACCTCTGTTACGGTTATATTAAAGCAAGCCAGATTGTCCGAAATCAAGGTTTGATTTTTCTAGATTGCATCAAAACTGATTTACCTAAAGCACTTGATAAACTAAATTTCATGATTTATTAATCAAAGTGCCTAGAAGTAACACAGAAACTGGTAAGAGAACATTTTCTTTAGTATACCAAAAATCTGAAGTTTCTTTACTTGATGGACCTTCCAATTCACTGTGTACTTTCAAATATTAACTAGACATTACATATATTTTGATTGTCTTATTCTCAACTACCCTGGTTTCTCACTCTTGTGGATATCTCTGGTGCTGACGAAATCATTTGGGAACAGATCTGAATTACCATTGTTTGATACAATAGATTTTCACTATAAGTCTTTTTACAATAAATTTCAGTATTTTGTGTACTAATTCAACTTATACCAGTTTTCAATTATGCTCTTGCCAAGTTGTTTCAGTTTATGCAGTTGTATTGTATATATGTGTGTCTGTATGTATATTAAATGTATGCCAGATACTGTAGTTTATACATTATACCTCACATTGAGGAAATTTTAGTAACAAATTATGTTTTGTAATATACAAACAAATACATGCCTGAAATTATTAATGATAATTATTAATAATTCAATCATTGTTTAGTAATGGCAAAGAGTTGGTTTGGTTATTCAGATGTTAGCAAAATAATCAAAGCCTCTCAAAAATCCATAATAAAATATAATAATGAATCATCAGACAGTACATGCAGCTCAGTTTCTGACAAGAGTCACAAAACACAAGTCAATGTCCACAAATAAAAGCTCATCAACACAATACTGAATGCGCATTAATATTATTCCAATGTTGCTTCCACGAAAACATATTTTTAGCATAGACAAAACATCATGTATTCAAAATCCTGGCACCATTTGAGTTTTCTAAGCAACTCTAAATTATATTCATAAAGAACAACATACAGAGTATTTAAAACCACACCACAAAATAAACATGCAACACCTGCTCAAAATCTCAAATTCTTAAACTTACTCTAATATGAATGCTGCTTACTTAGAGGAGGATCCTGTGAACATGAAAAAATTATTTTACAATGATCAACCATAGCATCGACACATAATCGTATTTATAAAACACTTGTGAGATTGTAAATATCACCTCTGCAAATAAAGCAACAGGAACTTAACTTAAAATTATGCTTATATTCCTCTGATTGCTCTACCAAGAAAATAAAGTTCAATATCTTCCAAAGACTTTCCTTTAGTCTCTGGAACGCAATGATACACGTACACAACAGCCACAAAGCAGCAGGCGCCGAAGAAGACGAAAGTGCCGTCCATGCCGAAGAGACTCTGAAGAGAGGCAAATTCTTTGGTTACGAGAAACGCAAACATCCAGTTGGTAAGGGAGGCAATGGCGCTGGCAGTGCCTCGGGCTCTAGCCGGAAAGATCTCGGACATCAGCAGCATCGGTATCGGGCCCCATCCAAGAGCAAATGCTGTGATGTATCCCATCAAACTGGCAAGCGCCAACCAACTGAGGTCGGACGAGTTTGACGAAACCAGCGCAGACGTCGGAGAGTCTGGCAATCGAGTGGACAGACTGGCGGAGTGATAGTAACCGCCAAGCACAAAGCAGCTCAGCGCCATTCCAAGTCCTGCAATTATCAGCAAGTAACGTCTTCCGGCGCGATCCATGAGGAAGCACGCCACCACCGTGCCAACCACTTGTACTGCAGCGATCATCACTGCTGCCAAGCCGCTGGCATAACTGAAACCGGCACTTTGGCAGATTGAGACGGAATAGAACATGACGACGTTGATCCCACTCAGCTGCTGAAACACCATTATCATCACCGACACCACCAGAGGTCGAAATAACTCTGGTCTTCGGAATTCCGACCATGAAACTTTCTCGTCAATATCCGTATTTTCCTCCATGTCTCGACACTCCTCTTCTGCAACTGCCGATGTGCCTCTCAGCCAAAGGAGCGACCGCAGGGCCTCGCTCTTCTGGTTCGAATTGAGAAGATAACGAGGCGTTTCTGGGGCAGGCAAGGTGAATAACGCGGCCACAAGTGGAATCACTGCTCCGATGAAAGCCAAGCCACGCCAGCTGACAACGAGTCCCATCGTATAGACCATGAATATCCCGACGGTGATGAACAGCTGGACTCCAGAGCCCAGCATTCCCCTGAGCTCCTTCGTTGAGGTTTCAGCGATATACAGCGGTGACACAACACAGGCCATCCCGCTGGAAAATCCCGTCAGAATGCGTCCAAGATAGAGCACATTCAAAGACTCACCAAACGAGATTGTCAGCCACCCTAAAAGAAATGGCACTGACGTCACCAGCAGTGTCAGCTTCCGACCGACGCGGTCGACCAGCCAGCCGGAGGCAGGACAGCCAAACATGGCACCAAGCGTAAACACAGATCCGAACCACGATGCTGCATCTGGATTCTTGTACATTGGCTCCTTTGCTAACTGCATCAAAGGCAACGCTGGTGAGCTGAAGCCGATGACATAACCAAATGACAGAGCTGACAGGTAACTGGCTGCTGCCGTGCCGACAAGGTTCCGAATTGCGAAGGTCCTCATCTAAAATTAAAGAAAGAGCACACTTTAAAGTCGCTCAATCATCGTTTACAAATGACAAATATGCTGGTGAAAAAACCTACAACACAGTATCGGTTCCAAGGAAATAAAACTGGGGGCTATGTTCTAACACTCCTAACTCCAGAAAGTCTGCTGAGCAAAAAAAGTCACAACTAAAAAACTGGGGCGAAGCTGAAATCTGGAGCTACAGACCCCTCGCTCCAACGTAGAACCGCCTCTGCTACGACACACAGTACATTAAAATTTCATAGCAATATCAGTACATGTTTAAAAACTCAGTAATTATATAACCTGTGCAAATTTCCTACCCAAGATTCTTTGAAATTATATAAATGTGTGATTTATTCACATTTATGCGATTTACACTCATACATTTATAATTGGTGGCAGTCGAATAGACTTTTAATTTATAGGTATTCATATACTGCTAGAATTTGACAACGTTAAAACAACAATAGAGCAACGGACGCCCCATATCTAAGACAACGACATACATAAATGACTGCATGAACGCGCTTAAAATACAATCTCAGAGCATAAAACTCAAATAAACTGTCCGTATTCAAACAAATTTTGCCCAAATTAGAGATTTAGCCACCATTTTATATCATTGTCCGTTAAAAACAACTGCCACGACGATTGTTTACAACGGAAGTCAGCATAGATTGCATATAAAGAACTTTTCTGATCTCCGTTTTTCGAGGGTTTTAAAAATGTGAGGTAAACTTGTAAAGGTTCTCCCATACTCGAATTCGAGCGCAGGATCAGACGCTGATCTCCATGTAGGCCTACTAGGCAAGCAGCAACGCATGTGGCTTAGGCCACTAATGTAGAGTATTTTGTCATTGCTTTCTCCAGACCAGCGTCTTACCTTCGCAGCCAAAGCTGCTACTCATTTGCCACCGCCCTCTAGCGAATGAAATCTGAGTCGACCTTAGGGGTTCCAGCGGAACTAAATTCACTAGACTCCTGTTCCGTCAGCATTCCGCGCTAGCGTGTTGCCAATCCGCAATTTCCTCGTCCCCTTCCGCCTTTTCTCTAATAAAATCATAACTGACAGAAAACCCAGCAGCAAAAATGACGTAAGTTACGTTCTCATGGTCAGTGATACATTAATCGCGCCATTCGCATTTCTTTTGCACTAGTTTTTTTTACTGTCGGCCCAATGAATATAGTGGCCTAAACGATTTGTCTGGCTCACGAAAAGCATTTTAATATGTGTAGGCTACCAATTATGTGTATTATTTATGGTAGATTTAATTATTATATTAAATGTTTAATTTATTTGATGTATGATTATTGGGCTATGCGATGATGGTTCTAGGTTGGTGCGACCTCTGATAACAGTCCTCATACTGATCTAGACATTAGAATACAACAGCTGGAGACATTGGGGGAGGGGGTTATAGGTATGGATTAGTCATGGCAGAGTGATATAACTTGGCATAATTCGTCGATCGTAATTAGCACTGTATAGCAGTTACCTTCTAGATATGTTAGCTACCTTCGCATTATCAAGCATCGCCCTGTTCCTCGTCTAAATGAATCTGGCGATCGTGTATCTTTGAGGCACCTTACGTAGATGTTTCTGAGGAGTGATGTTTTATCCTAGTCTTAATTGTTTACTTATGCGAAATGAACCAATAGGCGAGTTTCAGGTGAGAGAGAGACACCGGTGTGGGCGGGACATACGTGCCGACTGTCACGTCTCAGTTGGTCATTTTTGTCGCATTGAACCCGTTCGTCAAGGCACTTGACTGGCTGACGGGCGCTTGTTCAGTCATGCGTCAAAAGCCGCGCTCGTAATGGGATCGCTCTGTGGACTCGTTACCCAGACTCACCGAAGGCCTTTGCTGCATCTAAAGGTTAAGAGACGACGACGGCCGGAGACTTTCGAGTCTTCATCTTCACCAGTCTTCGATTCTGGATTTCTTTTCCTCTGATCGTCTTTCCATAGAAACGAACTGTCGAGTGCTGCTCTGCTCTGAGTGCCGGTCGCATCCTTTACCCGCCAGAGGAGTTAGATACTGAGAATGCGAGACGTCATGCCATCGTCTGCCAGGACCCTGTTGCTGGCGATGGCGGTTGTGATTGTCATCGGGAATGACGGTCGCAAACGGGTGGTGGCGACTGACATGTTCACTTCGATGAATGACATCCAGAGAGGTCTGATGACGCAGAAGACGATTGCCAAAGACCTGAAGACATACATCGACAAAGAAATCCAAAGAATCACCGAACTACAGAGGTCACGATCTTTCATCGTTCTCTCTCTCTCTCTCTCTCTCTCTCTCTCTCTCTCTCTCTCACACACACACACACACACAAACACATAGCTAAGATGATCAGTCAGTGACAATAGACTTCTATGGCGCCACTATTGTAATGCCCTAGAGGCAACAGTCGATGATTTGCTGAACTGCATAAGGATGCTGATTTTCGGTTCGTTTGTCTGTTGAGAGACAGAATCGCCGATGAGCTGGAAGAGCGCAGCACTGATGCGCTGGCCAATGTCGACAGTTATTTGGGCAATCCGGTTCACGCTTACTTACTTATCAAAAAGTTCTCGGTCGACTGGAACAACAACGTCAGAGATTTCATCAGCACCAGGAACACCGAAGGTACGCTTCGAACACCTCCAAATCGCATTCACCTGTTAGGCCTACCTGTATGTAGGCCTACGATAAATACCTGACTGACAAATGCTCCTTAACTCAACGTGATTCTAAGATTACGGCTGACGACTCAAACGTTGAACGCATCTACTCAATAAAATTAGGAAAATTTGAACTAATTAAGAGGCAAGTGACCGTTTGGCAAAGACCAAGGCACCATTTTGCATTTCGAATCTGGAATAGAATTCAAAGAGTGTAAGCTAAAGTACTTAAGTGTAAGTGCAGGGCCTACATTTCCGAGAGCGACTTCATACAACGAACGGAAACGATGGTCAGTTACTTTTCAGAATAATAATAATGCAGCCCTGCATGCTTTGGGGTTTCTATTTTTTTAAAGAAGTGACGTGGTTTCGTTTGAGCAGGGGTGTCAAGACTTTTTGGGCGGCTGGCCAAATGACGCGTTTTCCAGGTCCTCGCGGGCCAAATGCATAAATGCTTGTCAATATTATATTCCAAAATCTGGTCAAAAATTTTAACACGTTAATATTTTCGCGGGCCAAATAAAATCAGCCCGCGGGCCAAGTTTGGCCCGCGGGTCAAGGTTTTGACACCACTGCGTTTGAGTGTTGAGTGTATGCTTTCAGATTTCCTGCAATATCTGGCGTCGTGCAGAGGTTCTCTCCCCACAAAAGACGACCTCTTTGGATCGGCGATGGCTCTACTCCGTCTCCAGGACGTCTACGCCCTGTCGACGTCAAAGATGGCACGCGGACTGATCGAAGGGGCGCCGCTGTCAGCCACCATGACAGGTGAGGGGGCTCTATAGGCCCTACGATCAAACTGATCATAGACGATGATGAAAAAGTGGGGTCTAAACCTTATAACGTTGCAATTCCCTAGCCCACATTTTTTAATGGGGTGGGGGGGGGGGGGGTTAGAGCCTAACGGTCTGATAAAAGCTTATACTGATGATGATAACGGCAGTGCCGATGATGATGACGATGATGATGATGATGACAACGACGACGATGATGACGATGATGATCAGTGGCGTAGACAGCTTATGCAAAGTGGGGTTGTTAACTGGAGGCACTATGTAACTGAACACTGAAGCCGCCCCCCCCCCCACTACCTCTCCTTCAACCAAAAGTCAACGGATTTACATAAATTAGTTTGGTCATATTTTTTGAAATGGGGTTGTTTGAACAACCCCAAACAACCCCGTAGCTACGCTACTGTATCTTAAGACCCCTCTTATCTCTCGATCGACTTTGTAGACATTTGACAGAGAATAGATTTCTGAAAGACTTTATAATGTCACTTGAATTAGTTGACCATTTTTCGTGGCATTTCGAACGCTCTAGAATAAAATTGAGGCAGAATATAATCACTATTTTAGTACGGTTTGATGCAATGAGTAAAGATGGGGACACAAGAAAATGTGGATAAAATACGTTTAACACTCTTCTGAATTTTTGCACATCTATAGCCTACTGTACACATAGTGCTTACACAGTCCAATGTCAGACAGAGTATCAATTTTTAGATATTTTTGTGGTCTATAAAACCTGTGATAGAAGAAACCAGCTCTATCTGAATGATGATGATGTCGTCGTTGTAGCGGACGACTGTTTTCAGTTGGGGACCATCGCCTACTTTCGCGACGACCATTACCACGCCGTCCTGTGGCTGACAGAAGCGCTTGAGGTCGATTCGAGGGAGAAGAAGAATAAGACGTCGTCGAGGTCACAGATCCTCGATTTCCTTTCTTACTCCCTCTGGAAGGTCAGTCGTCGAGGTTAAGGTCACGACGTCCACTGACGTCCAGGTTCCATTTAGTCGGATTCCGGAATCCGGATTAATTTCCGGTGGTTAATTCTACGAGCCTCTTTATGATAACGACGACGCGATGATGTCGACGACGACGACGACGACGAAAGAAGCTGACGAATACAATGAATGTCTTTGTGTCGTTTCTTTAGCAAGGAAACGTTTGGCACGCCTACAACTACACTTTGGAATGGCTGCAGTTGGGTCAGTAAAGATGGGATCTGACGTCGGTCACGTGACAAAGAACTAATCATCGTCATATCATTAATAATTATCGCTGTAATCGTCGTCGTTATCATTTCATTAATTGTCAATCACGTAAAGGATGATATTGAGTCTTTACAGTTTACAGGCATCAAATACTGAGCTACTTAGGCCCTACTGATACTTATTGGGGGCTGTCCATTAATTACCGCAACAAAATGGGGGGCGTTGAAAAAGTTTGACAGTTGTTGACAGGGGAAGGGGGTCAAGAGAAGTTGACGTCAACAAATTCACTTTTTCAAATAATCAATAAATAGGAAATTTCATTATATGCTATTTATTATTACAGAAAAACCCCCCCAAAAAAAGGGTAATTATTTTGATACTTGATGAGAAAAAAGGAGAAAAGGGGTCATCACCGCAAAAAATAATAACCTTCTTAACTTTTTCGAGGGACCCATCACTGATCTTATGGGAGTCGAAGTTTTTTGGCATAATTATAGGGGTTCGCTGAAAATTTGACAGTTGTTGACAAGGGGACTTCGTGGTGGGGGTGGGGTAAAATCGCCCAAAAAGTGTCGAAGCAACTAATGGACAGCCCTCTGATTGCATTAATTACGAGTCAGTTAAGTACTTTGCTTTCGCATATATGATCATTTCTTTCGAGTATCTTTTTCTATTGTCGTCAATCTGAACCAATTAGAATCCCGAAGCTTTTGAATTGAAGCGCCTCTTCAGAAGCCTCAGCCTCCTCAGCCGATGGTTAATGGCCTCCAGTCCATTGAACCTAATTAGGCCAGCGGCAGTGTGAAGTTAAACTATTATTCTGCTTCAGAGCCTGGACACGAGAGGGCGCTGAACAACCTCCGTAGCTACGAATCGGCGATACGCGAGAACGAGGCTCTGATGCGTCAGGCGGTCAACCCTTCCGAAGTCCAACTACGCAACCAGCGCAAGAAGGCTGACTACAGAGCAACGACAGACTACGACAACTACGAACGACTATGCAGAGGAGAAAAGACACAGGCAAGTGAAAAAGCTAATGATGACGACGACGATGACGTCACAACAACTAAAATGAAGAAAACGATGACAACGAGAACTTATAAGATGATGGCGACGACTGCATGTATGTATGTATGTATGTATGTATGTATATATATATATATATATATATATATATATATATATATATATATATATATATATATATATATATATATATATATATATATATAACGCTCACAGCGGTTGTGACGAGGATGCTGACGACAGCGACATGATGATGACGGACCACCTGTTTGTCATTGTAGGTGATTGCCAACAGCCACCTGTTGACGTGTCAGTATCGACGTCATCATCCGATGTTCTTCATTAATCCTCTTAAAGAGGAAGTCATTCATTTGAACCCCAGAGTCGTTCTCTATCACGAAATAGCAACAAATGCGGAGATCAACAGAATAAAGGAAGTGGCGACACCGAAGGTCAGAGATCATCACAGAGACACAGAAGAAGAAAAACAACCCCCGACGATAAATCAGTCTTAGACCTCAATAATCTAAAAAGGCCTCGGTGACTATAGGTCTAGCTAGGCCTAACAACGACGCTGGAAAAGTGCAGATCTTTAACTATTACTCGTCATCATCATCATCATCATCATCAACGTCGTCGTCGTCGTCGTCATCATCATCGTCGTCGTTGTCGAACTTCTATAGCGCCATTTTAGTGCTTTTGACATCAGTTGATGGTCGCTTCTTGATTTCAATCGTAATTCCCATTGTCAGCAAAGCTATTCAGTCAGTCCATGCAGTGCCTAATAAGGCATAAGTAGCGTTTTTCTCCAACTGTTGCAGCTTCATCGCTCTGGAGTATTCCAGTTGAGCGAAAACGACAATCCGTACACGGAATATCGGACGAGCAAAAGGTCAGTCAAGGTCTCAAGTCTCACTAGACGCCCTTTGGGTTCATAGGCCACATCTTCCTCAGGATTTGGATAAAACACGGGAGGGATATTATCCTGCGAGGTGCTCTTCTCAGGATAATCGGGATAAGCTATTTCAGTCGTCTCCCAGACTCCTTTCTTTCGAGTGCCTAACGAAGGACATTAGTTTGCCAACTTAACCATAAACTTGAATGAAAAAGTGGGAGTTCATCCCCTATAATTATCTCTCCCCTTTCAGCAGCATAGCCTCTCAAAAAGATGGGGCGGGGTGGTGGAGACTAGAGCCTATAGCTGCTTAATCGAAGCTTACGTCTATATGTTTACCAATAAATACATCATTTTCCTTTGAAAAGAACTTCCCGATGCGATGTTTTGCAGTTGTTAACGCTATTCTTGTAATGGAGTCTACCCCCTATGTTTGGAATAATCCATCATCTTTGGCAACACCTAATCAGGTAGGTAAGGAACGAGCACAAGCATACCTGGTACATCGCCGCCGTCCCCCCTCCCCCCGACCGAAGGAGCGACCGCTGATATCGGCTGAGTGGTGTTTTTGTAGCGCTTGGGTGGCGAGTGAAGAGGACCCAGAAGGATTTCTTGCCAGTCTCAACCGCAAAGCAATGGCGCTCAGCAACCTGACTCTCGACACCGCGGAACTTCTGCAGGTAGGCTAAGTGGAAATCGCGTCAGAACGGTTCGCCTTGAGTATTACCTGAATAGAACTTCCCGAACGTAAACTGAGTCTCGGTTTCAAGCACGTCCTCTGGGTGGGTGGTCTTGTGAAGGCAAATTGAACAAATTGTCTTAAGTCATAGAAAATTCTTTCGAAAACGATTCACTTTTTAAGAATCGTTCCTATTTGACATTCGTTATTTGTTAATATCATTCACGAATCTATGAATTTAGCAGCAATAGCGTGCAGAGGGGGCGCGGGTAGGCCCGGGCGCCGACCAGATGGGGGGGGGGTGCCAAAATTAACTCGGCGACCTTCTTTTTTGCTCGTCAAACATTTTTTATCGACTTTCGTCCCTGGCGCCCACACCACTCCCTGCTCAGCAGACATAGAGGCCTACTTCTTACTTTCATATATTGCATGTATTCTATCCTCGTACAACTGACAATTATTTCTGAAAACGTTTCTTCCTAAAGGTGTTGAATTACGGAATCGGAGGTCAATACGAACCACACCACGATTTCGCTCGGGTAAGCACAGACAGCACACTTGATGGGGTTCTGTGGTGGAGGGGAAGGAGATGGAGTCGATAAAGAGGAGGGGTTCATCTGACCATGGTAAGCCCAGTAGACAATAGCCTAACAGCTAGATGCCTTGTTATCTGTTGCAGCCGAGTGAGATCAGCACTTTCGAAGAATGGAGAGGAAACCGAATAGCCACCGTTCTGTACTACGTACGTAACATCCTCCTCCTCCTTACTTTCAGTTTAGATTTTTATAGACGAATATGACGTAATAATTTCCCCACCTGACTTCGGCCCACCTGCTTTTGCTACCTGTGAAAGAGACGCTCCGCGTCGCTGGTATTTTACCTGAGATATAATCAGTCCCGCCGTGCGAGGACTCATCAATGAAAAGGATTAATTATTTCTCAAGTTGTCATGGCTGCTTGTTGAGTCCTCACTATGTGCATATGTGTCGTTTAATTGACAGCTGTCAGACGTTGAAGCAGGAGGAGGAACAGCCTTCAATCTAATCGGACTCCACTCACCTCCTAGGAAGGTAAAGACATATTCCTCATAAAAATATTATTTTGCCTATTAGGAAAGGGCGTCACTGCAAGGCCCCCTACGATTCTCTTGCGAAATCTGAGCGAATTTCGGACATGAATTTTTCGTCAAATTTCTTGAAAATCAACGATGGCATCAGGTATCAGGTATTTATTGAGCAAAAAAATCTTTGTTCTCCGATTCTCATGAAATTTGCACCAATTGAAGCCCATTCGGTGCCTATAAGGAATGTGCCGTTAGATCTCTGGTATCTGTCGGTCCTTCGATTTATTGTTAATTTTTATCTAGTCTCTGTCATCCACACACAGAGAATGCGAGAAATAGTTTTAGGCCAATTGGAAAAATCGGGAGATTAGAGGCGAGCTAATTATGGCAAGATTTCTATTGCAAAGACATCGCTACAGGCTCCCCTACAAATCCACACTGCCGTGAAATCCTCACATAATTTCTAATGCGCACCTAATTTATAGTGATGCAAACTGTTTGTTATTAATAGGGTCTAACAATTAACAATTCCCTAAATAGGCCAGATCAGTTCTTTGTTTTCGATAGATCCAAGACAAGAGGATTAGAAGCCTAAACGATTTGTCCTTTCGTTGGTTGTAGGGCACCTGTGTTCTTTGGTACAATCTTCTGTTAAACGGTGAAGGAGATTATCTCACTCAGCACGCCGGGTGCCCGGTTCTCATCGGAAACAAATGGGGTCAGTAACCCCCCCCCCCACCAATGCTATGCTGTACTTGTCAAAATATTCGAATCTCTGACTTAATAGGAAGTGTTCCGGAATGGGGGAGGGCACCATCGCTCTCCCGTTGCGGCTGGGAGATGGAGGGCATGGGGGGAGCAGTGAGGTGGTGGGGGAGGGGGGTTCTGGGGCTCTTGGCGGAGCCCCAGCTGCAAATGAAATTCTGGCCATAATCGATTCAAATCACGAATCTGTCGATTTATTTGCAACACAGTTTCTCCATTCGCAATATTCCTAAACACAGAAAATATATAAAGGTGTTTTTATTTTCCATTTCAACAGTCGTCACGAAATGGTTTCACGCCAAAGGTCAAGAGTTCAGCCGGCCCTGCTCCCTCTCCCCCGACGAATGAAGACAACGACGACATTGGAAAGTCTTCAGACAGAGACTGTGATACTTGTTAGGAGTTCACTTGCGATTGGCATCAGTTACCAGTCGCCGTCTAGTTAGCATATGTCATAGAGCCGCTTGCACGACGTACAAAGTGCAGTAAATGCTTAAAGAAACATTACCCCAACCTGCGCGTCCAAATGCGTCGTTTTAAATTACCAGAAATGCTATTTCATTCGACTATAGACATTGGCGTAGCCACGGGGGAGTCGCCCCCCCCCATTCGGGCTGGAACCGGCAGTGGCGTAGCCAGGAAATGTGTTGACGAGCAAAAGAAGGTTGTCGTCTCAAACGCTTTAAAGTCTGTTCTCTTGTATGGTTTCCTTGATCCAATAGTACCCCTCCCCCACCCCACCTGTTCAAGGGAACGGGAGGAGGCGATACTCTCACTTTTCCGGCAACGACCAGTATTGGGATTTGTGTAAAAAAAAGAATCGTCGAGAAATTTGTCCTGGAATCGACCTTTAACCCTAACCCACAACGATTCTCTACTTGGATTTTCATTATTAAAATCTTTACACAATCTTTAAGAAGAGGCGCTATATAAATATTCCGTTATATAATATTACACATAGGCCTACAGTACCAGAGAACGATGGGCAAAATGTTTGAGCTGAGAAATTAATACAGGTAAAGCCCATTTTCGTCTCATACATCTGCTTAATAGGAATTCTGCGCCTGCACTCAGCACCATTAGCGTCGCCACGGGGGGAAGGCAAAGGGGGCAACTCCCCCCCTCCCCCAGCCTGCCCCAGACCACCTACCAGATTTGCGCAAATCCGGTGAGAAAGTTCTACTATAGATTTGCGCAAATCCAGTGAAAAAGTTTTCTGTTGAGGGGGTGAGGGGTGGGTAAGGAATCTGACACGCTAGCCCCTTTTGCCCCCCGCCCCAACCAAAAATTCCTGGCGACGCCACTGCCTAGTATTCAAGTTTTTTCAAAAATTAGGCCACTATCTCTTCTAGATCAAAAGTGATTGGCATTCAGACTTTTGCCTGTGGTATTTTCTGTTGCTTAAATTGGACATTTTTAAACTACAGAGAATGGTATTGGCAGATGTGTGAATGGCTAGCACTGTTGACAGGCAAGTGAAGAGCACATGCTAATCAAGATTTTTCAAAAATTAGGGCACTATCTCTTGTATATCAAAAGTTCTTGGCGTTCAGAATTAGCATTTTGCCTGTGATATTTTCTATTGCTTAAATTGGACATTTTTAAACTACAGAGAATGGTATTGGCAGATGTGTGAATGGCTAGCACTGTTGACAGGCAAGTGAAGAGCACATGCTAATCAAGATTTTTCAAAAATTAGGGCACTATCTCTTGTATATCAAAAGTTCTTGGCGTTCAGAATTAGCATTTTGCCTGTGATATTTTCTATTGCTTAAATTGGACATTTTTAAACTACAGAGAATGGTATTGGCAGATGTGTGAATGGCTATCACTTTTGACAGGCAAGTGAAGAGGCCCTAGTAACATTAGCGTCGCCACGGGGGGGAGGCAAATGGGGCAACAGCCCCCCCCAACCCCAACCTGCCCCAGAATACCTACCAGATTCGCGCAAATCCGGTGAGAAAGTTTTCTGTGGAGGGGTGGAGTGGTGGAGTGGGTAAGGAATCTGACACGCTAGCCCCTTCCCCCCACCAAAAATTCCTGGCGACGCCACTGCTCAGCACTGGACCCAAGTCTTACAATAATTTTTATTGAAAAACCAAGCTCAACGCCTCAACCCAACGGAATTTCCTCCCGTCCCCGAAAACCTGTATGCAACAGTTTGTAAATCGCCAAAGTATATTTCACTACTTTATTCGTGACATCATGGACTGCACTTTCTGTTATCCGCGTAAAATAAAATTCACCTAAGCAGAGAAGTGAAAGAATTCCGTTGGAATCTGTTTACACAAAAACATTTGCATATATATACGCTGTTCAAACACAATACGCCATATACACATACACGAAAACTGTCATCACATACACTTCTTACTTACAGGCAAATTTTACTGCAAAAGTACTGAAAAAACAATTGCAATAATTTGTACACGATGCGTCCAGTCCTATACACGATGCGTCCAGTCCTAGGCCGTGCAAAGCTTTAAGAAATGCTGGCTATTATACGTGAAGAAATCACTTTGACAGCAGTTATAAGTCGAAGGGGAAGGCGTTCCTCCGCCAACGTTATATAATTATAAAGACGATTTAATATCTGACCACCAGCACCCCACTCTCTTCTATCCCAGCGTACGCCTATGAGTACAGAATATACACGGCGCGTTGAAGAGCTCTCGGGTCTCAGCAGTGGCGACTAGAGAAAGAAAAAGGCGTTCATCGTCATCACATCCTATGAGCAATATTTGATAATACGTTCAAAATATTATGCAAGCCAATATCCAAAGTGTAAATCACACAACATCCTAATAACAGACGACGACTAACAGGTGGAATGCAGACAATTCTATGCAATATCATGACGTCATCTTATGAAGTTACGAGACACGTGACGAGCATGGGCGTATTTAGAAAGGCTTAAAGGGCAAGGCTGAAATTTAAGAAGTTCGAAAAATACTTTTATTCTATGTTCTGCAGTAACATAAGTTGATTAAAATGCTGCAGTTTCGCTTAATTACCTCAATTTTTTGCTCCATAATAATTGTTTAACAGACGAAAGCTGATTGCAATTTGTAACGACGCAGTAACGAAACATTTATTCATTATGGAGCGCATCATAGGCGGATTTAGACTTTAATATTTGGGTAGGCTAGCATGGGGGTCTGGGGGTGCCATCCAGCACGCGACAGACCTGGTGTTGATGGAAAAAAAACATTTTTTTTTGTTTTGGTGGGATTAGTTGGGCTTAAGCCTACCCTAGCCTTTAATAAAATCCGCCTATGGAGCGCAT
The DNA here is from genome assembly GCA_018105865.1 of Metaphire vulgaris. Classification (NCBI taxonomy): domain Eukaryota; kingdom Metazoa; phylum Annelida; class Clitellata; order Crassiclitellata; family Megascolecidae; genus Metaphire; species Metaphire vulgaris. The sequence goes on from CM030853.1 coordinate 417,918, forward strand.
ACTTTCTTAAAGTTTCCTTCACTTTACTACATTTTTTACTAACTGCACAAATTAAGTTATGAAGCAAATAGCCCCTAAAACAAATTTTAAAATATTTTGCGGTGCAACCGAAGGGAATGACCAAAGACCAAAGGCTAAAGACCAAAGGGGTACGCTACGGATCAGGAGCATACCCCTAGATACGCCACTGGTGACGAGAGCTGACGTCACGCACTTTGCAAATCGAGTGAATCATACATTTATCAAGTTATCTACATAAAAAGAGTTAAAAATTACACTGTCTGAAATTTACGGCGAAAGTAAACATTTCCTAAAGAAAATAAAAGAAACTACGGTAAGACTTAACATGGTAGCTCTTGCAAACTGCCTTGTATAAAGGGCAGCATAAATAAAGACAGTCGCATAAAAGGTTCAAAGGATTCCACTCTACAGTCAATATACTTTAAAGTATTAAAACGAAAACAATAAACCAATGCATAATCTGATTTTGGTCTCCCATTTCTAGCATTAGAACTTGCATCAGTCGAGACCTAAGTCCCGTTCGTGTTCAGTTATGACATAGAGAAAGGACACGGCCGGCGTATGCTGCCCTGATACTATCATTTCTATTCGCCAGAGGCCTCCACTTGCACCAAAGACTAGAAATCAAATGACATTTAACAACAATTGGAATTGTCACTACTGTGACAAAACGGCTAGCATACTTTTGAAGGGCAATTTCTTTTGGATTGCACTTTGTAGAAACGTCATACTGAAAAAATTCTCATAGACATCCATCACTCAATTAAATCACAACACACACACAAAATTTCTCAACAGCACCACCCCAGGTCACTAGGTCACTGCAAGGTGCCGCACAGACAACCTAGTTATCTATCGAAAGAGTTTGTTAAAGGAATTAATTTTGGTCTTTAGAGAAAGAGCACAACAGGTTTCTCAAATGCTGATTTGAAGAGTCTTCTAAGCTCTCAGATTCCATATCCAGAGGCGCAAAACTGGGATTTTCGTGAGTTCGCCAGGGGATTCCCGTGTCCACATTTGGATTGGGGCGATCATCGCCCTCACTGTCCGCTGTAACGTGAAACAGTTTGATGGACTCTCCGGTCGAAGATTCGAGGAAACTGATGGAAGCGCCCGGAACACAATTGGGAGGAACCACGATTAGAGTTTCAGAAACACGAAACTCTTTCTCGTCAGGAGTTCTCTTTCCATTGCAATCGGCCGCAATGCATTTGCCAGAAGGGCAAGACTCACCCACAAGAGCATCCTCTTTGACGCAGCAGCAGCAATCACTCCGAGACGCAAACACGGCGTCGTTAGCAGTAGAAAATATCACAGAATTGATGCCGCCGTGAAATGTCGAGGCAGTTTCCTTCTTCGTTGTCATGGTATCCTCGGCTGCCATGGTTTTCTCGGTTGTCATGGTAGTACGTCCGGCAGACGAGTCAGCGGTCTTTGCTCTTCTCTTCATGGCTTTTGAGAGAGGTTTTGTGATGCTGTATGGCAAACCAACGGAAATAGATCTCGATATCTTCTTGACTGGGGACCTAGTTTTGGCCAGTTCCAGGTCAGGCCGTGTTTCAGACGCCCTTCGCTCGCTCTGTTTTGCCGATCCTGATCGCAGAAAGCTCTTGCCGAGTTTCACCCTTTCCTTGCCTGGTGCTGCACTGGAAGTCGATTGGGGCGTAGCACTTGTACTGTCAGACCACGGACTATTGTCCGTCGAGTCAATAACTTCCAGCTCCTTAGACTTGGCCGATGTGCTTTCGATAATACTTTTCGCATGAACAGAGTTCTCAACAGATGTGCAACTCAGTGCAGCTGCTTCTGAAACTTCCTCTGAACTCCAGCTGATGGAAACATCTGCTGAGTTTGGTGACCTCTTGGTAGGAGATTCAAGAGTGGAAAGAAGATTACTTTTAGAATTCACCTTGCACGTATCACATGACTCAGTATTACGCTTAACTTTGTTTAATTCGTCGATAGTCTCGGTGATTGGCTCTTGACGCAGATGTTTGTGGAAGATGTTTCCGGAGGTTAGACCAGCTTCCGCTTGGCCAGGCGAACATTCTGGATTTCTGAAACTCAAAGTGGAGGAAATATCCGTCGAAATATCTAACGACAGAGAGACAGGCGAAGACGACAGCTGACTATTTAAAGAATCCTGCGTCGTCTCCACTTCGGATCGGACGAAAGAGACAGTCTCTGCTTCCGCTTCCAATTGCCAATGCACAAGCGACGGATCGTCTGGAAGAGAACTCGTGGTACTGGAAAATGTCACACTTTCACACGTGGGACTTGTTCCAGGCGCCGTCGTTGAATGCGGGTGGACCACAACAGAGGGACCGGATCCAATCTGTGAATTTGTTGAGGTCGTATTAACCAACAGCATTGAACTCTTAGCAACTGAGGCCAAGGGACCAGAGGAAGCGCTTGCCGAGAGTACGTTTGCCGTCGAGACGGCAGGATTGGTCGAAGACGACAAAACAGGACTCCGATTTGCATAAGAGAAGCTGTTATTCAGCGACAGCTGTCCACTCTCAACACGTGATAATTTTCGCCACTTGAAGGAACTGCCCTCAGAGCCCCAGTTAGATGTCCGTTCTTCGAGCAGAGAGCTGAACGAATACTTGCGCTCGAAACCGCTCTCGTCGTCGTTTAACGAAGTCAGACTGCTCAAACTCAGTCGCGTCTTCGAAGGCGACAGCTTCAAGCTACTTCGATCAGAATCATCAAATATGTTTCCAAAAAACCGATGTTTTGAAATGTAGGCGGACGTCAGTTTTGACGAAGATGACGACGAAGAAGAACTGTTGACCGAACCGTCTTTGAGTCTAGTTCTTAGACTGCTTCCGAGATCTGATTCATCCACGCCAAAATCCAGCTCTGCAAGAACAATTCAAATACTGCAATGCAACCGACCGTTTGCCCCTTTTCAATTACCACTCAGATTCTGTTCTCTACTTAAAACGACACCTAATTCAGCTAGATTACCTATGAAGAGAAAGTTTCCTAGTCAACAGTAAATTAACACAACTTTAATCAATCTCACAAACACAACTTCCAAAAAATGCTTCACCATCTTTGCTTCTAACATTCAGAATTCCTCCATAATGAGACTGGCTGCTCAACTGCAGCCAGGAGCAACAGACAATGATGAGTGATCTTCTGTTGCATCACATTAATTAAGACCGAATACAAGATGGCAGATGAAATGGCATTGCAGCCTTTACTGCAACACACGAATTCCATCTTTAGACAATGTTCAGCAGAACTGGAAGGAGACCTACCGCCCGGAAAGAACCACTCTGATTTGTTGATGAGTATTTCGATGATTGCGCTGTGACTCGTTGCGGTTAAGACACTTGGCCTAAAACAACATTAAGACTTAACGAGGTAACTCTCAAAGCAGCTATTTTCCGTAATTTTCTTAATTTAACTAAAAGAATATTCTGTTTTCTAACATAAATCAGAGGTTCGGTTTCCACAAAAGTCCTCTGGGTTTCCATTACATTGCCAAAGCAAATACTTTGATGAAATATCTTTCCACTTAGAAAGGCAAATGAAAGGTAATCGATCAGTTGTTTTACTGCTTTACTTATCAAAAGTACATTGTGAATACAGTGACAGCATTTTGGTTCCCACCCGTTGTCACCAGGTGGCCAGAGTAAATTCGGTCCGATGACGATGGCGATGTTGCTGGACGACATCTTATTACGGTCGCTGTTGGCAGCAAGCTTTGCGAGAAACTTTATGATGTAACTGATAAAAAAACCGAACAGAAAACACAACTGCTCAAATCAAAATGTCCTAATGGAAAGCAAATGAGTAAGAGGATTCCAGAGGTCTTCAAAGAGTCATCCGCGTGGGATGCATGATGATGCATCAAAGATACGTTCAATGGGAAGATTTTTATCCAGCCAGATTCAAGGATGACGCCCAGTCAAAAGCAAATGCAGACACTCATCAGAGAAATGAATGGTCTTAAAGAATTGTCCAGAATAAAAGCAAAATTCATTCTTTACACAACTTCAATGTAAATACCAACAACCTACAATGAAATGTTAAACCTCAGCAAATGCTAAGTGAAAGAGAAAATGAAAAATATAAAAAACAACTAATTTGCAACAAAAGCGTTTCTTTTTCTATCAGAATAAAAGTGAATTTTACCGAAGATTGTTGTAATTTGGTTTTGGCAGTTTATCAACAACAACCCATAGTGCATTCTGTCTCAGTTCCCCTGGGCTAAAAAGAAACCAAATTAACCAGAATGTAAAACTCAAATAGAGAGAAACAAAATAGCAATCAAAATAATTGACACAACTACCATCAATACAACTTCTATCTATGACTTCACTCTAATCAATAATAGAAAATATATTAACAAGCAGAAAAACAGTGCTCACAGTTTCATGATATGCATCCAGTCATTGTAAAGTTCAAAGGTCATCAGTGGCTCCGGAAGCTCGCGAAGATATGACTTGAAAACAGCTACACAGATGGATTAAGTGCTGATCAATTACACCATTCCAAAAACTCACCACAATATACAAACACATTGCCTACAGTAAATCCACATACAGTAATATCACACACTCTTGACTCCAAATCATAATCATCATTATTATCCCTAAATCATCACCATCATAAAAATATCGCTATTATTACTGAAAATGGAAACATCAACTAACCAGCCACACAGTGTGAATCGTCTTGGTAATCATCCATGTTAACGATATTTGCATCAAATCCAGCCTAAAAGAAAACAGTCAATGGAAAGAAACAGACAGTAAATATGACAATAAAGACCTAAGAGACATCGAATATAAGACAATGGGAAATCATTAACAAAGTTCTAGCTTGAAGGTCGTAGCAGCAGCAGCAGCAGCACCACCACCAATAGACCTATACAAGAGCTTCAGATGAGAGAACTCTGGGGTTAATGTAACCTCTTTAACTCTCACAGAAACAGTCTAAAATTTTTATAAGTTATTTAATTGTTCCAAGTGAACCTGGCAATTAAATTGAATAAATTTTGCACCCAGACCGACCTTGAGTTTTCGCACTTTTGTTGAGCTCGAGGGCACGCGGAACAAACCCTGAAGAAGAAGAAATTCATGTCATACAAGTGATACTTGAGGGCTCCAACACATAATCTTGAAGCAAATGCATATAAGAGACAAATATCTGCTGAAGAACAATGCTGACAAATATCTTTGCAGGAAATTAAGTCATGGTCAACAGAATTACTTCTTCAAAATATTTTGCCAAAGACACCAGCTTCAAATTACCATTCTCAAGAAAAGATTCATAGAAATACACCGACTCTACCCAATCATTACACCATCAAGTTCTGTAGAATTCATAGACGCATATAAATATGAATAAATATTCAGAAGAAAAATATGCAATAAACAAAAGGTAAACTGTCCAATCAGTGTCTCATTCAATCCTATATTGATGTTCTACATTACACAATTGAGAATGACTTAAAATAGACATATGAGAACGCTTTTCATATTCAGTGCAATGACATGACAGAGATACCTCTTCGTTTATGCCGTGCAGAATTAGCGATCGAACGCATTTCTCGATGACAACGGCGATGTCCCGTCCCGTGTGCTGCAAATGAGTCACCAGTGAACAACCAAACATCGGTCGAGATACCAACGACTCTAAAACCAGACAAAATCATTCCAGAACGCTTGCGGCAGCACTTCAGCAGAGACGGAACAATGAATTTTTAAACAGCAATCAGTACGAAAGCAACGGGAAACTGTTGATTATCTTTCGAAAATAAATATCACGCTCATGGCAGCTGGGGTTCACACAATCAGTTGAACACCGGGCCCCCAGTCATAGGTGGGGAGGGAAAACAACACACAGCAGTCAAACCGGAAGGACAAAAGACGGCCAGAAAACAAAACGAGTGAATTTTCAACTTTTGACAGCATTACAGTACAACCTATAAGTGGAACACAAAAGCAATCAGTCATTCAATCAGTCATTCAATCAGTCATTCAATCAGTATTTACACGAAAAAACTCAGTGACCGACCACAGACTAACTGATAAATGCATTATTCAAATGGTGCCATAGAAGTCTCCTTATAATTAGCCTCACACAGTCATAAGTAGTAACCAACAGAATGCTAACCAGTATGTTGCTTCAACTGAGGGAGACTGCTTTCAAGGGAGGCGAGGGTACGACGGTGGAACTCAATCTGTAAATTGACCAGCTGAGGAAACGAAAAACAAAACAGAAAATTCACTTCCTCTGCATTCCGGCCTCTTTCATTATTTTATTTCTCAAGACTCAGAAACTTCTGCTTTAAACTTAGCTTAACTTCTACTGTGTCAACACACGATTGCAACTTGATTCAGAAGCGGACTGAGAAAAAACCTCAACTGCTCATAAATCTAAAACACCCTTTCTGTTTATTAATATCCAATGTGAAGAACAACCTCTGTAAGTTTATCACACACACACACACACACACACACACACGCAAAAATGTAATCCACAGTTGTAGATATCAGTTGCATGGCAGAGCAGGACACAGAAGCCTCTCAAATAGGAGAACAGATAGCAATCTGCTGGAAAAAAACGTCACTTTGACACACACACACACAGTGCTGTTCAAAAACAAGTCTTAAAATAAAGTAATCAGAAAATCCAGGTAATTAATTATCAACACATAAGCATTAAAAGAGGCAAACTAAAAACTGGCAATAAATCAAATAAACTTAACTGCTAAAATAAATACTGGGAACACCCATTATGAACTGCCAATGGCATGTCAGACCATTTGTCTATTTCAGGCAAATAAACATGCATTGTATGCTTACATTCAATCCTGCACAAATATACAACGGCAAAACATCAATTCTGGTGATAATAAAATATGTCAACAATGACAGAATTTTGTCATATGGTAATTTTTCCAGTCAATTATGTGTAACTCAAATAAGATGGCATAATGATAATAAAAATGAAATTTCAAAATGCAAATCATTTAGCTTCATAACAATGCCACTGAAATCCAGCCTTTAATCAACACAAAACTTTCATCATACTTACGGCCAATAGGACATCACTCAGTTGACCTTCCCTCGCAAGGAACGAATACATTTCAATAATCAGTTGGTCCTAAACAAGTACAGGCAACAAGGTTTGAATGAATAATCAGTTATGATGCTTAGCCTGATGCCATTTTAACAAGAAATTCCTACATATAATTACCGGTAAACAAATATTATTTCATCATTATTGTGCGAATAAAATTATTTCATATCAAATTTGGGACAATCACATGAAAATGTAATGCAAACATTATGCCTAAAAGCTTTGCTGCTGACATGGAGCGGATAACAACACTTTAATTAAACAGATATTTTCAATGTGATTTAAATGGATTATCAGAAGGCGATATCAACTCAAGAGTGCAACTCTAGGAAATTGCTAAAAGTAACTTTAAAAGCTAATTGAAGTAATGATCCACAACAAAGCAGGTTTTCTACAAGTTGCTCCATGCCAAGAAGAAGCACAAAATCCCAAAATTCTGCATTCCTTAAAACTAAACCTACAAGAAATTGCCAGAATAAAGTAGATAACCACAAAAGGCAACAGGAAATATTTCAAATCCATGCACTAACTAGCCTCATTAAGTCACCAACGACCACATACACGCCACGATCAAGTGGTCATTTGGAGACAAACAGGGTAAATAATTTTTCCAAGCTGTCACAACCAACATTTATGTCAAGCATTATCAACATCAGATAGAATAGTGTTACCACAGCACATTTGTTTGCAAGGGCAAGATAATTTGCAGTCTGTAGGGCAAGGGTTCATGAACACCTCTCATATTCGTGAATATTCATGAGTTATGCATAGTGATAGCATTCCTGAAAACAATCTCTGAGGGAACGGACATGAGAATGGAATGATCACAATCAAAAAGAAATTGGATTCATCGTCAGTCCTCGGTAAAGACTGAAGACGCACTCTGCAATGCAGGACACGGTTTTCCGTCTGCTCCATCTCATTCTTCAGCGTTTCCACTTTGGAAGACAAGGAACTCGAAGTGTTTCCAGCAGACTGCTTCAACGTCGACTGAAATCTGAAAATTTTAACCACAAAATAAAACACAAGAAAAATAACTTCACACCAAGATGGCTGCTATCACAGTCGATAAAATTAATAAATCATTGTTGAATTGTCAGCTGTTAGGTTACGATACACCTTATACTTAGTCTACTACAGTCAAATTGAGCTAATGTAACACTCACGAGACTGTCCACATACTTGATATAATAAACAATGTGATATAAAGACAAGGAATGGCATTGATTAGGTTTAACAGTAGTTGATAGAATTCTGTCAATACAAAGAGAATGATTTTTGCAGTGAAAGCAGAACCTTCCTTTTGCCGAATCCATGTCCAACGTCAACTTTGTCAGTTGTTTTCTCAGTTTGGTTATTGTAGGAATTTCCATCTAAAAATTCAAATTAAAAATATACAGGAACATCTGATCACAAGACATAGATCACCCCCCACCACTCTACTGGATGGATATCATCATCATCATCAGCATCATCATCAGCATCATCATCATATCTGACATTTGGTTTTGAATGACAATGACCTGTGGGCAGTAATTCTGTCCTGTTCACATTCACAATGTCAACATAGAGAAGGTCATGACTGCCCACATTTCAACAAAGCCATCATCCATGGACCCTTCTCTTCACAGAAGACCTCAAACATTCATTCGGAATACCTTTTCATAGAGACATGCATGGTTCATCCCCAGACACAATAACAATGCTTTCATAATAACAACAGCCCATCACAGCTATCAGGCTGTCACCACTCAGCACGCCCCATGGGAACAACAACTCTGTAACCCCCCTTACTGACCAAACAGTTCAGGGAATGTCATTACCAGACTTCAATAAATAACTGCAATAGAACGGCTGTCAAGCAATTGAAGATTGGAATAGATGTCATTCATAGTTTACCTCTAATACTGACTGCATTGGACTGAGAACAAGGCTTTCAACTTCCTTTGAGTGATTGAATATTTCCTGTGCCATTCTGTCCTGGAGCTCAGCACAGTAGCCATAGGTTTTGCTGAAAAGATATGAAAACGTTAATAATGCACAGAGAAACACACACACATTCACCATTGTAATTCTTGAAGTCACATCTCTTTCCTTGAGATTCTCTCAATGTGTTCTGTTCTGGTGCTAATGTAACAACTTAACACAAATAGAATTTTAGCTGAATGAGGAAATATTTCACAATAGTGGCTGCTTCTAAGAAATCAAAAGTTATTGGCCTAAACAACTAAAGGTCCATAGGCAAAACTACATAGAAAAAATGCCATTGTCACAAGAAATTAAGAAATATATTTTAATAGCAATCAATTTCTGCCAATTTCAGTAGAGGGTGCTAGCCCTCTGGACCACATAACTCAAAGATTTAGTCGCTCCGTCCAAGATCTCAATAGTTATAGGCCTAAACAACTAGAGGCCCATAGGCAAAACTACATAGAAAAAATACCATTGCCATAAGAAATTAAGAAATATATTTTAATAGCAATCAATTTCTGCCTGTTTCAGTAGAGGGCAGAGCCGGCGCATGATGCCTGCAAAGCCTGTGGCCGCAGGGGACCCCGTCGGCCGCAGGGGCCCCGCCGGCCTCGGATATTTAAGAGTTTTCATACGGATGACCTTTTTTGCTCGTCAGGCCATTTCAAAAACGTTGCGCTCGCAAAAATTGCAGGGGCCACCCCCCCGAAAGTCACGCGCCGGCTCTGGTAGCAGTTGTACTGCCAGTGAAGTATTAAGTATGCATGAGAAGTTATTCCGTACCCAAGCGTGTCTTCGTTGCCGAGAGCTTTGGCTGATTCTGACATTGTAGCGGCCAACATAGATTCAGGCAATTTCTTCTGTTGAAGCGAACATGAAACAGCAAAACGCAAAACTAAAGTCACTGGGACAGCTGTACAGTCAGTCCAAGCAAACAATCCAAAATTATCAGCAAACAGTCCATCCCATCAACTGCAATCCAATCCATCGATTGGATAGAAACAGAGTTGTCTCCTTGTACGAACAAGCATGCAATCCTCATCATCAGCAATAAGCTACAGTCAAAACTGGCTGACAACATACGAAAGCACTGTCCACATTATCTGGCGATAATACCACAGCTGACATCACCAGCAGCAGCAGCAGCAGCAGCAGCAGTTGAATAATTAGCCGTACTGGAAAATCTGTACAACTCCTCTTTTGAGAAGTCACTCAGAGGCTGAGATAAGGATATGGTCTTTGCTCATGAGAAATTTCCAAAAGACCTATATGGGGATCTAATCTGAGCTTAAACTTCTATAGCGCCACTTCATCGGCACTCTAAATCACAATCGCACACGGGATCCAAGGTCAAATCCAGGATATGAGGTCGGACATCCAGATGACAGGCGAAACGGTGAGAGTTTTGAGGATCACCCGCACAGTGGCTGTCACCCCCCCCCCCCACCCACCCACTCAACCCCCAACCCTAACCCCACCATGGGTCTGTCAAAGGACACACCTGCCTCTAGACCACAATATCTTTCTTATAATTGTCCATACTTTTTAAACATCAATTAATTTGTAGCTTATTTTCAGCATGCAACTAATAATACCTCTCTGACAGGTAATGATTGATGTTTTCATTAAATCACCTCCACCTGCTCAACCACCTGTCTGATTACATAAAAACTGAATTTTGCCAGAAGCAATAAACCTGTTGTGTGTCTTTGCCAGGTGGATGCAGTTAATTGCTGGAAAATCGAAAGCATTTTCAAAGGTCAATTCACAGAGCATGAGCATATAAGAGCAAACAGACTGAGTAGCATAACCTGTCTCTTTTTAAATATACCACTAATCGATGAATCTAGTTATCCCGAATAATATTTATCACAAATAATGACACATTTTTGCCATAGTATCTGCACACTTCGGTTATTGGTGATTAGCGCTGTGCCTTTTAAGTGACAGAAAACTATGAGATACATAATGCATTGGACACAACTGCCACGGAATATAAATGGACATTAAGTGTGCAGTAGACTGTGGCTCAGTTTCCTCCATTTTAAGGCAAATGATGATGGTTGGTGTTGAGGGTTTCAAATTGTGTCACTGCACTTAATTTCGCCCATTTTTAGACTCTCCTTCCAACAAATGACATCAATTTCGTTATTAGTTACCATGAAAACCTCTCAATAACAAACCAAATTCCCCATCTGAAATTCCTCTTAGTTAAATTTCACCCCATGCCCTATTCACACCTCCCTCCCCCCTCTCCGCCCACTTCTCATTCGCCCTCTGGCTGAGCCCTGCATACCTTAGATACCACAGATGACACATTCGAAATATCTGGTGGAACTTGACAACATTTTCATACCAATGCACACACACACAGACAAACAATCACACAAACGCACACACACACACACACACACACACACACACACACGCAACCCGTTTGCTGCAAGACCTATAGTCATATACATTTACAAGAAGGTCTTCAGGTCTTATAGACCACAGAGGGTTATACTAACAGTTTCAAAATTCTAAGGTCATGAACCATTTGGGGGAAACTGCCTTTTTACTACCAAAGTAAATTAAACAGAACATGGGCATCTCCTGCAAAACAAAAATATCGCACAACTTTACACGTAAAAGTCAAAATACTATTATTAAAATATGCTAAAAAGCCAATTAATGCAGAAAGCAAAATCAATTATAATTAAAATACAGTCACAAAACATCTGATCTGTCAGTTGAATCAAAGCTTATGACATAGTGCCCTTGACTTTTGGTCTACCATGCATACGGTGCTATATAAGTTGTCTCAATAATAATAATAATAATAATAATAATAATAATAATAATAATAATAATAATAATAATAATAATAATAATAATAAGCTAGAATGCCAAGGAATAATAGTGCTATAAAAATTCCAAGTTACCAACCAATATCAACGTCATCCAAACATGCCATCAGCATCAACTTACAGTCTTACATGGCAGAAAATAATTAGCAAACCATTAATCTTTCACTTGAGTGGTTTGCTAAAATGGCTGACATAATCTTCCATAAACATAGGAAGCAAATAACAGTAAATTACAATGCCACTCTAGACTCCAAAATCCCCATTATTAATAGTCTTTCGTTGGATTCTGTTACATAGAGAATTGAATATTACCATAATTGTGTTTTTTGTCTAAAAAACTTGCCGCAGGATGAACCACATATGAAAAGACGTGGGTAATTCCTCGATCAACTAAGGCCTACACGCAGTTTCACGAGATATTTCAATGAAACATTTAAGTTTTTGATTCTTCTCTTTCCTGTTCAGTCCTTGATGCTAATGCATAGATTGAAATGGCCGGGTGGTGTCCTGTTCCAAGAAATGTGGAGAAAAATAGAGAAGACATTCATTGAAAATTCTTTAAAGATTTCAATCACAGACATAGATAGATGCACCGGAAAATGTGGATTTTGTTAGAGAACTTGTTTAACTCAGCAGAAATTTTGCATATCTATACAACCAGTTAAGAATCCACATAAGAGAAAAACTCTTCTGCACAGTTATTCCATCATCAACCTCTTCTTCTGCCACAAGTGGTCTGCCGTAAAACAAATACTCAACTCCACTCCATTTCTTGAATACAAATGCATCACGTGACCATACTTGGAAAGTCCGGGCATTAATCTAGGAATTTCAGCAAAAGGAAGAAAATAGCATCTGGATAAAAGTGACAATTCTTAAACAGAGTCTTTCTCCTCCTCCTCCTCCTCCTCATCATCATCATCACCACCACCATTTGACTTTCTGTCTAGGTATTTATCATACTGATCATGATCTGTGGTATTTACATGACCTATATTAGTTTCTACTGCAAAGAACACTGCATAGAATATTCTGCATACACTTTGCACTGTTTGCAGTACCAGTAGTTGCAGCTGTACACTTGTCACATGGCTTAAGTACGCTGAGCAGTCACTAACACTTCACAGTAGTAATGTTGTAAAAGTTTCCATTCAACCTTCAGCTATTTTATACAACCAACATGCTAATAAGCACTCTTTGTGTCAAAAAAGCAAAGGAAACATTATTAATCAATCTCTAAGTGATCATCCATTAATCAGTCTTTGTTATGTGTCCAAATGGTCATCAGTTTTACATCAGTATACAATAAGACAGACAGCACAGCCAATAACAGCCTTTACCAACACTGCTTTCAGTATCACAGATGGAACTAAGCAATCTAGGATTCTAGGCTTTAGGCTTGTTCTTTGCAGAACTGTGAACAAAAGTAATTCGGATTCAGGTCAGCTCTGCACTCCTGCTGTTTGCCAAAGGACAACATTTTTCTGTCTCGCTTGCACTATTTGGGTGCCTACCGGTACTATAGACAACAATACATGCCACAACTGGGATTGCATACCCAGTGGTTCACTGATTCACACTTTGGACTGAAAATTCACCAATTTTCTCAGTCAATCAGTAGGTTAAATTGCTTTCATTAACTTCTGGTAAATCCAAACATGCTAAATAATTGATCAGGATGTTGTCACTACTGTCACTGCTCCTCCCTCTCTTCCCCCCCCCCAAGAGTTTGGGTCAAAAGGTCAGTTGGTGAGCATTTTCTATGCTAAAGGATTGAGTTCCTTGTATCAGTTGCACTTCTTGGAAGGGATGAGTAAAAACTGTTCTGGGTATATTTTAAGTATTTCACCTGAAGATATTTCTAAAAAATTTAGCCTTGAATTTTGATATCCTCCAAAGCACAAGGTCACAGAAGGTCACAGTACAGCAACACTGAAACAAGTCTTCAATCGTATGCAAGAACGCTTCTCATGCATGTATAATGTAATGCTTACGAGACTCTTGTCAGGGTTAGTGCTGCCCCACAGTGGCAGACAGGCTGACAGCTTCTTTATTGTGCCCTGGCAGATTGCTTTAATTTTGTTCACACGTTTTTCCAGTAGAACCAGGTCCTCGTTCAATACTTCCGATTTTTCCGCCCTAAAATAAAACCCAAAAAATCCTGGCTCAGAATTAAGAATAGCAAAAATAAACGACTCAAAATCTGCCAAAATACTGCGTAGAACACAAAACGACTCTCGATCCAAGTTGAACTCTAACACCCAAGCGGTTGTTTCTGAAAAAACATAGATTTCAATAATACCGGTACCTCATATTAACACAAATACAGACTGCATCCCAGCTTGGACAAATATCACTATGGCTATATGATCCCAACTGCAGTCTCTGTTTCTACCTCTATCAAAATACAAATTACAAAACAAAACTGCATAGATTAGGGGGAGGAAAGAGGACAAGGGGAGGGAAGAGAGTTAGAGGAGGGAAGAGGACTATTGAGAGGGAAGAGATTATGGAAAAAATCCAACTTCCCTCCCCAATATTCCAACTGTGCCTCTACAGTACTGCTCAAAAAATTGTGAACACACGTGGATTTCGAACCAAAACGAAGTTTAAGGTTTGTTAAAACATTGAAATCACAACCAAGAACACCAATACTGTATTTTTTCAATAATGATACTATTCTACGATTGATGTACAGAAGACTATAGATATGAAAAATTCAAAAGAGTGTTTAAATGAATTTCATCCACATTTGAGGCAGAATATATTGACTATTCTAGCACGGTTTGATGCAATGAAGATGGGGACACAAGAAAATGTGGATATAATTCGTTTCTTCACTCCTTTGAATTTTTCACATCTATAGCTTACTGTAGCAATAGTCTTTCTGCAGGCCAATGTCAAACAGGGTATAATTTTTGTATAATTTTTGCGGTCTGTAAAACCTGCGATACAAGAAACCAGCTATCTTAACATCCCTCTTATTTCTCGATCGACTTTGTAACCATTTGACAGAGAAGTGTTTTCTGGAAGACTTTGCATAGTGTCATTTGACATAGCTCACTATTTAACGTGGCATTTGGAATGCTCTAGTATAAAACCGAGGCAGAATATATTGACTGTTCTTGTATGGTTTGATGCAATGAAGATGGAAACACAAGAAAATGTGGATGAAATTCGTTTCAACACTCTTCTGAATTTTTACATATCTATAGCCTTCTGTACATCAATTGTAGAATAGTATCATTAATGAAAAAATACAGCATTGGTGTTCTTTGTTGTGATTGCAATGTTTTAAATGCCTTAAACTTCGTTTTGCTTCGAAATCCACGTGTTCACAATTTTTTGAGCAGTACTGTAATATAAGGGAAAACACTAGCATCCTTTTATTACCGGAGTTTAATGTTCCATCAGGACAACTGAAGTCCAAGCCAGCTGAGCTGAAGTGCAATTAGTTGCTATGGCAACCATGATTTATGGCCCACAATAAGCCACAGCATTTTGGGAGGTATATATTGGAGGGAGGGTGTTGGAGGGAGGGCTAGATTTCCCGTGGCTTTCAAAGAACTACGGTGCATTCCTTAAAGGAGACAGAGCAAACGCAGTGCTGTATAAATGCAATATTTATAGCAGTCAACAAGTCATATTTATGGAATTCTAAAAAAAATGAATGACTCAAATTGTCATCAACTGAGAAAAGAAAAGACGCAAAATAGTAGAAGATGCAATTCATTAATTTCTACTGAATCTGGAAACTTTTGGAACGCTTAGAATTCAAAAAATCAAAACAGAGACAACGTCAAGACTGAGAATCTCTTCTGCTGCACTGCACACACACACACACACACACACACACACACACTGTATTTTTTCACTAATGATACTATTCTACGATTGATGTACAGAAGGCTATCGATATGAAAAATTCAAAAGAGTGCTGAAACGAATTTCATCCACATTTTCTTGTGTTTCCATCTTCATTGCATCAAACCACTTCATTGCATCCTCTCAGATGTGTGTGTACACACGAAGGGATCTATTTAAAAGTCACAATTATGTTACATAGCAATGCCACACATGGACAGACATCACACCCTTCCATTCTGTTATGCCATTCAAGAGCACATTTACCAGTCATTCTGTTAACGGACTCTACAGTGCAGCGGATAGTGATGCATAACAGGGGTTCAATAGAAGACAAACAAGTCAACAACAACAATATACATCAAGCAAAGGACTTGCATCTTCATCCCAAAATCAATAGCACTATCAAATACAACCCCAGACAAAACAAATATACTTCTACTCCTCCTCCTCCTCCTCCTCCTCTCCAGGTAGAGACATCATCTGAGCAATTATTGTTACTTGAAAGAGCTAAAAACCAGTCTTTTACTCTTACTCTCCTTAGGTCTACATCTACACATCCGTCATTCAGTCGACCATCTTAGACGGTGGCCAATTGCATCTGCGCTTTACATTTTCCCACTTCTTCACCAAATGTTGACATTTCGATGAGTTTATCTTCTGCAGCTGGGAGCATATGGGCCCTACGTCTTCCACATTTGTATCAAATCAAAATGATGGAAATCATACAGCAACGGGAGATAAACAAAAGATATCGAATTATAATTATTATTGATTTATCTTGAAGCGCTCTCTCAAATTTTGCAGAACAGAAAAATCGCTCACGGTGGGAGAAAATGAAGCAATGGACCCCCAGCACAACATCATCCAGCCCCCAGCAAAAGCTCATCGATGGAATTCCTTCAGCTGGGAAATTCATTTCACATCCAACGCATTCATCTCTATTCTGCATCAGTAAACACAGTACATATATATGCAAGAGATCTTATTTTCCCTTTACCACCTCTTCCTTCTCCTACTACTCCTCCTCCTCCTCCTCCTCCTCCACCTTGATCACTCTTTCGGCTTTCCTGTCCCACCGGGTCGACCCATTCGAACGCTCTTCGCCGGTGGCAATGGGCACTGAAAGGGCGAAATACATCAGACCAATTGTTTCCTGCAAAACGCTGGATGTGTTTCTTAATAAAGCAGTTTTCTGTTTATGGAAACTACGGCGGCACTATCACGTGACACTCTCGGGCATTTCAGATGAGTGCATCATCAACTGTCTACGCATACAGATTCACTTGTGGTGGTGGTGGTGGTGATGATGATGATGATGATGATGATGATGATGATGATGATGATGGTCCATTACAGATGTCCTCTGATCAATTTAATCGATGAAGAACTGAAGGACGTTTGTCCAGCATTGGTGGTACAATATGATTCCACGCCAGTGTGTGTGTGTGTGTGTGCGCGTGTGTGTGGGTTTCCCTGTGTGTAGGACTGTGTCTGGGTGTTGAGGCATCAGAAGTATTTCTGTCTTCTTCTTCTGACGAAGATCAACAATTAATCCTGACGTAAGTTGAATCATAATTTGCTTCTACAGCTCAGAGCATCTTCAAAAGGTCAACATTTCGTCATAGAGGAGGCAGCAAGCGATTTGCCTGCTAAGTCTCTGATCACCTAACCACATAAGAGCTGCTACTGCTCCTCCTTCTCCTCCTCCTTATCCACTTAAGCTCATCCAAAGCTCTACTTAATGCAAAGCCAACAGTAAAGTGTAATGTAGCAGGAAAATAAACTTCCTCCTCCTCCTCCTACTACTCCTACTACTACTACTACTACTACTACTACTACTACTACTACTACTACTACTACTACTACTACTACTACTACTACTACTACTACTACTACTACTACTACTACTAATAATAATAATAATCTACTATTTACTACTACTACTCACACACACCACGCACATTTCAATCAAATGCATTGTTCAATTTCTAAGAAGCAATTACGATTGTCATTTGTAGACACACAGTCATACACACAACACACAAACGCACATACACTTTTAAATATAAACATACATACATACATACATACATACGGACATACATACATACATACATACGGACATACATACATATTGTTGTCATTTATGCAATTAACAACAGAAGACAACAATGAAGTAGTCGCCCAACAAAGACCAGGATATAACTAAGATCATCTAAAGTTCTTGCTAGTGATGTGAAAACTGAAAACCACATATCTCTAGATCTCAATCTTCTATTGCCTCCGGGTCAGTCCTGGATAGAAGTGCTGTTACCAGGCAGGAGGTGATGGGGGGGGGACAAATCAATTGCGGGAACTCTGATAGAGGACATCTAGGTAACTGAACAGGCAGATTTCGGATTTTATAGCTCTGCTAGAGAGCCCTGCATAAGGACTCATTGGTCACCGGTCAAGTATGGACCAATGAGTCAGTCTCTGTGACACACTTCATGTACGTTATTGGGGTCAAAGGACAACTTACATAATAACTATGTCTGTGCATTATGAAGTGGCACTATAGAAGTTTAGGATTAGATTAGAAACCAGAAAAGAAGTCTAAACAGACGAAGTTGTCTCTTGGACAATTGCATTTAAACAAACAGTACACCTCTATTCTGCATAGTCTATTGCCAAAATCGGCACAGTGGTAGAGATGTATGGCTGTATTCCATGTTGAAACCTGCCCCAGTCATTAAGTATGTTCCAGACAAGACTATTCCGATGGATACACAGGTCCTAAGTACAAAGTCTGATGCCATTTAAATGAAAGCAGAGAAATATATACCGGTACTATAGAGCACAGCAAGTGAAACGCATTAAAACTCCCTTAAATTACCAGTACAGTCAAAACCTTATTCCTCAGTTAAACTTCAGTAGTATATAAATGATAATGTGAATGACTATTACAACCACTTTAATATATTTGATGGTATTGTATCTGTATTGTATATTTACTGTTTGAATTTTAGCAAATCATTAATATACCATCATAATTCAGCATTCTTTATTTAGGCTGCTACTTCTTATTAGGCTTTGTCAAATTCCTAAAAGATTTCTGCCAAAATACTAACCTAACTTACTCAGATTTTTTCAAAAACTGATTTAAAAGTGAATTTTGGCAAATTAATTTCATTTCATACAATCTGTTTTGAGACTCACTTCACGACTCCAGGACCAAACTGCCTAATGAAAAAGCAATACGATGGATTGAAAGCTGCTCTGGTCTTGAAAACATAATTTAATTAAGAAATTCCCAAAGGATGCTTCCTCAAAAACATTCACTAAATCAAAAATTTGATAAAGGGTTCCAAGATTTCTCCCTTGGGAACAATTTGACCGCAAAGATAAAATAATCTGGCTTGGCAGATAATAATGTCTACCACAAAGAAAATCACACACAACAGTCAAACCCATACAAATGCATGCTGTTTGGTTCAAATAGCAAAATACGGTGAATATATCACAGTCATGCCAAGGTAAAGCACATGCAAGGGGCTATGTCAAAAACTGAAAATGTAGTTGTAGAAACTGAATACAATGACACTGAAGATGGTAAGTTATACAGAGTAACAAGGAACCGAAAGAGATGCACATGTGGCCTGCATGGCCATTGGGCTGTAGTCTCAACATTATTGGCCGTTGAGAGAATAAAATATACGAAGAGCAATAATTTGTCTACAGTTAAAAATACAAAACACTCCAGGGTCTCTGCAATTGATTGCCTCGTTATACATGGCTGGCAAAAAGTTATAGGAAGTGGAATTTAGACTGCCAGTATATTTTCCATAGACACCATCAGACAGGTAATTACCTCTCTTCCACAGGAACCAACTGCCTTCAAATGGAAAACAAAATACCAGCACCTTCCTCATTTTCCCTACCAAAGGACCTTTCATCCACTCCATCCAGGTCATCCTCTTTCCACCACAGACCCTTTCCATCTGCCTCCAAGTAATGGAAGGGAAATCAAAGAAGCATAAGATGTCAAAAAGTACAAGACAGACGCCTTTACATAAATCACGTATTAAATAAAGTTCCAGCCGTGATGACTACATAGGTTACCTTAAGCCGTTCACTAGATAACATTTTGACCAGAAATCCAATGTCACGGAGTAGCAGCTGTTCATCTGTGCTACTAGCAGTTGGAGTTTCCAGCCAGCAATAGCAAACAATAACATCACTCTTAGAAGGATATTGCCTTTAGCTTCTTGCAACACTCTGCACTCAGTGACCTATTGACCCATCACTGATTTCCCTGTACAATCCGATGCAAAAGAGTTGCCAGTGAAAAACATTCAAACCAGATGATGCTAGATTCCTTAAATTTAAAAAAATTTATCTCAAGTTTTTATTTCAAAATCACTTTACAGTGACTCGATTATAGCACGCTAGGATATTAACAGGCAAGACACCCAAGCAGTGTTCCCTGGATGCTGTGTGCGTGTGTGCAAGCACAAAGGTTGCAAAGCAAGTGGACAAGAGAAAAAAATGGAGCCACACATTTTCCAGAAAATTTTCATTGCATTCATACACGTATTTACTGATAAGGATGGTGCCACACACACACACAGCCCCTTCTATTTCTTGTGAACTTGTAATGACTGCATACAATTACTAACTTTTAAACTATGACAAGAGTTGACCTTCCATATGCTAAAAGCATTACCCAGTCAATCTCACCTTTAACTTAGAGCGCTTCAAATCAGCCCAAATCACGCAAGTCTTATAGCACTGTGGATCCTCTCAGTCACATAAAAGTTGACTTCCATGTAAAATTTTACATACCATAAATAAAATTTGAGGGAAGATTGCCTAAGACCCATGTACCTTGAATTTCCTTATATCAACAAAGAACTACAGCAGGCACAGCTATTGACTCTGATGGACAAATCAAAAATGTTTTATTACAATGGATCTAAAACGTTTATGACTAATCAATTGATTTATTTCTTTATTGATTGACTGATTGATCAACTGATTGATTCATTCAGTCATTCATTGGTATTCTCCAGCTATAACTTTTCCAACACTTGTACACTTTCATAACTGCTAGTAACGTCAACTCAGATTGCAACTGATAACAACGGTTGCTCAACAACAAAAGGCAACAGCAGGCAACAACAATACATTGTACTCATTTCCACAGTCTGACTTTTCTCAAGACATATCATAATACTAAGATAAACCAGGGACAAGGCTACCTCTCACCATTTCAGTATCACATAACACCTCTAACAGTAGGCTGTTGGAAGAAGCCAAAGATAGCATCAGCCAATCAAAACATAAGGATCACTGATCAGCACTGCAGAAGACAAAACACCCAGTCAGAACAACTCACAGAAACATCAGCAAACTTACCGGTATACAATACTGTACTTTAAAATCCCACATCATTATACATAAATCTTTCTGTTCAGCAGAGAGTCTGTGTAAGATACCTGCTGTTAGAAAATGCAATCTCTCTTCAAGGCTTTGGCCCAAATTCCAGCGTATCTCGGACTATCTCCAGTATATGTAGCTTCCAAGCATTATCCATGCTATGGCTTAGGATTATGGATTTAACTAATAATAATAGTAGTCATAGTCATAGTAGTAGTGTAGTAAGTAGTAGTAGTAGGCCTAGTAGTAGTAGGCCTAGTAGTAGTAGGCCTAGTAGTAGTAGCAGTAGTAGTAGTAGTAGTAGTTGTTGTAGTATTAGTAGTAGTAGTAGTAGTAGTAGTAGCAGCAGCAGCAGCAGCAGCAGCAGCAGTAGTAGTAATAATAATAATGACAATAATAATAATAATAGCAGGTTTAGAGTGGTTCAGTAGGATCTGACCTGTGTGAGAACCAATATGTTCCACCCAGCCATTCACTCAATCACTCTATGGTCTTGCTGTTAATGTAATAAAAAGCTATACACTAATCTAGTACACTGTTATAAACATTAGATTCAGTCATAAATTTAAGGTTGAATTAATTTTGACATCAAGGGACTTTTATCAGAGTAATAATTCTATGGTTATACTTATCTTGAGAACAGAAACCCTTATCTAGGGTCAAATCTAGAGCAACACAGACAAAGGCTTGTCCGTGGAGAGGGGGTTGACTCAGACCAACTGTGACAGCTAGCCTACAGGCTGTCAACTGACAGCAAATTCACTATTCAAAGGATAAAAGTATAAAATATGAAGACCAGAATTTCCTCTGCTAAAAATAATTCTTGTACAGAGAGAACTGCTAATTCAAGAAGAGATGACACAACCCACAAACACAGAACACTAACCACAGAAACAACTCTTTTATCCAAATATTGAAAAAGTGGTTTCTAAAAATCCTGGGGTTGGGAAATCAATCTCTTACGGCAACGAAAACACTACAAATTTTCAAAATGGGATTTCTCTCAAATTAACTGGAGAATAAACATCACTACACACAAACACACATTCAAAATAAGTAGCAAATAGCAATAATAAACATTATGATAGTACACTTGTATGTTGTCATCTATAAACCACTTTAATCAATCATATATATATATATATATATATATATATATATATATATATATATATATATATATATATATATATTCATTCATTCATTCATTCATTCAAAAGTGCACCAATGCAATACAGACCATACATAATTAAATATGTACACATGATTGACCCTTGCAAAGCACACAACTCTCTTCAACTGTTTTTGAAACTCGTGGTTACTCTTTATTTGAGCCAAAGGTGACGGAGGTCAATGGGGAGCAGAGAAAGGGCGTTTCCTGTTAACATGCAATGAAAAATAAAAGCTGCGGGAGGGGGAGCAAAATTAAACGTTAAACTCGTGAATATTCATAGACTTGGCCTTAGCAAGGACTTTTAAATTAACTTTTAAAGCATTCACAATGCAATGCACTGACAAAAATTATTCATACACGTAAACAAATCTCAATGCAATTATTTTGTGAATAAAACGTTCATATAAACCTGAAGTCTTACGGTAATCAGCAAAATAAAATAAAACAAAATCAACCTTCCAACAAATAATAAGCATGTCATTTGCGGGGCGTTTCATTTTAAAAAACGCCCTGGTTAGAGATACGTAATTCGTATCTTTAGCATAGGGGTTATAGATACGTAATTCGTATCTTTAGCATAGGGGTTATAGATACGTAATTCGTATCTTTAGCATAAGGGTTATAGATACGTAAGTCGGATCTTTAGCATAAGGGTTATAGATACGTCATTCGGAACGTATATTTAGACCATATGTTTTAATATCAAATTAGTAATAATTTAAATAAAGGGGGCATGACTACCTACGGGTCTGCGCCCCCTTATAATATGCATGTAATGCTGTTTATCTGTCAAATATTCATATAGTCATCACGCGACGCCGTCTGTCTCTTTTCGGTCAGGTGGCGCACCAGGACAACAACATTCTAACCCTCCCGCGTCAGCAGGTGGGCGATGGTGTGTCCCAATGTTTTATCCAGGCCCGTTAGAGGAGATCCTATATGGCGACAACCTGACGTCAACATTGTAGGGATGGAATATTTTTAATCTTATAAGTAATACATTTATAACTAAGACCCCAAATAATATAACAATATGTTAGGTATGGGTGAATCATTGTAAAATAAATGCTTAAAAGTGCTTTTTATTAATAAATTTCATTATATGCCTATATGATTCGAACAGACCATTATACTGAAGAGAGAGAAAGAGAGGCCTTTTAAGCGGTCAACTGGCGTCTCTTCCAGTGATGGCCCCACTCGTCATCGTCCACCGCTCTCCGGTCAGTCGACCCCAATACTGTTCCTGTTATTAAGACAGACGACGAAGAAAAAGCGACAACAATCGAAATTTTTCAAAGAAATCGACGAAGCGAAGAAGAGGAGAAACCTGTCAACGGAAATTCTAATCGATCGTCAGTTTCCACTAAACACTCAATCAAACCTAAAACCTACGCAGTGGCGTCGCCAGGAATTTTGTGTTAGGAGAAGGGGCTTGAGTGCCAGATTCTTTACCCCAACACCCACACACACACACACACACACACACACACACACACACAAAGGGATTTGCGCGAATCTGGAAGGTTGTCTGAGGGCAGGTTGGGTGGGTGGGGGCATTTGCCGCCATTTACTCCCCGTGGCGACGATATTTTTTAAAACTTGCCCTTCACAAAAAATAGAAAATCCAACAATTTGGGGGGTGGATTAGTTCTCAAGAGTGGTCTACAGTCATGTGCAGTACATTATTATCAACACTGCTCACGCAACTGTAATTATTATTGTACGTCATAACTGTCTATTCTGCGCACATTGGAAGGCTTCGAACACCGGTAATCCACAGTCCTCATGGATTTGGTGAAGCCAAGTGATTGGTGGTCTGCCTCGTGGACGAATCCATCCTGACATCTTAATGTCTCTGTCTCGAAGTGGCGCTGCTAGTTGAAGTGCAGCTGAGGCAGGTACTGCTGGTGGGAGTCTTGTGACGTGCCCCAAAGAGGAGTCATGAATTGTACAATTAGTAGGAAAAACTTTCTTTTGCTCGTCAGCCTTTTTACGGTTAAGGGGCCTCAATCATGGACACACACCGGGCCCCCCAAAATAACGCTAAGCCAAACTAATTTTAAGTTTATAATTGTATTATTGTATTTTAGAGGCCTAATGAACTATTTTTATATAGCCGTAAGCATTGGGGCGTTACCAGCCGAACATTCCGAAAATCCTGACAAACAAATATAGGTCGTCGCTTATTTTCCCTTACTTAAATTAGTTAAACCTACATAGTCAGTATATGAGGGCAGTTTTCAGTTGCTCCTTAGGCCTAATTCTTTCTTTTCCCTACCTTAGATCCGATTTCGGCGTCCATCATGGGCGTCCGCAGAAATTATGAATGGGGTGCAAAACAAGGTCTTGTGACGAAAGAAACAAGTAATTTTACTTTTTTCATAACGCCTCAATTTTTCCATGGGGTGCAATTTCTTTTCCGGACGCCCATGGCGCCCATCCATCCATCCGCAGAATAATAATACGGTATAAAAATTTTTGGTCGGCCGAGCATGTGACTCCTAAGCCAGCCCCCGCCCTGGCTACTCCACTGGCCGTAAGCCTAGCATAACCAAAGACACTATTATATTTAAATATAAATTTTTATATTTATAATTTTATTTAAATATAAATTTTTATATTTATATTTATATTTATAAATTTTTATATTTATATTTATATTTATATTTATATTTATATTTATATTTATATTTATATTAATTTTTATATTTATATTTAAATTTTTATATTTATATTTATATTTACATTTATATTTATATTTATATTTATATTTATGCTTATATTTATATTTATATTTATATTTAAATATAAATTTTTATATTTTTTTATATTTATATTTATATTTATATTTATATTTATATATAAATATAAATTTTTATATTTATATTTATATTTATATTTATATTTATATTTATATTTATATTTATATTTATATTTATATTAATTTTTATATTTATATTTAAATTTTTATATTTATATTTATATTTACATTTATATTTATATTTATATTTAAATATTTAATTTTTTATATTTATATTTATATTTATATTTATATTTAAATATAAATTTTTATTTTATATTTATATTTATATTTATATTTATATTTATATTTAAATATAAATTTTTATATTTATACTTATATTTATATTTATATTTATATTTATATTTATATTTAAATATAAATTTTATATAATATAAATAATAATATTTATAAATATAAATATAAATATAAATATAAATATAAATATAGATATAAAATATAAAAATTTATATTTAAATATAAATATAAATATAAATATAAATATAAATATAAATATAAAAATTTACATTTAAATATAAATATAAATATAAATATAAATATAAATATAAATATAAAAATTTATATTTAAATATAAATATAAATATAAATATAAATATATAAATATAAAAATTTATATTTAAATATAAATATAAATATAAATATAAATATAAATATAAAAATTTATATTTAAATATAATATAAATATAAATATAAATATAAATATAAATATAAAAATTTATATTTAAATATAAATATAAATATAAATATAAATATAAAAATTTATATTTAATTATAAATATAAATTTATATAAATATAATTTATATTTAATTATAAATATAAATATAAATATAAATATAAATATAAAATAAATATAAATATAAATATAAAAATTTATATTTAAATATAAATATAAATATAAATAAAAATAAAATATAAATATAAATATAAATATAAATACTACTACTACTATATATACTATAAATATACTATAACTATAACTAAACTACTAAACTACTACTATATATACTATAAATATACTATAACTATAACTACTATACTACTATAACTATAGCTACTACTACTACTAATACTACTACTACTACTACTACTACTACTACTACTACTACTACTACTAATAATAATAATAATAACAATAATAATAATAATAATAATAATTCAGATTGGAAGTCTTTTGGGACAGTGTGAGCCACTGTTAAGAAAAAAGGGAGCACTGCGCCGTAAAAAACGAAACACTGCGCCGTAAGAAAGAGCACTACTACTACTACTACTACTACTACTACTACTACTACTACTACTACTACTACTACTACTACTACTACTACTACTACTACTACTACTACTACTACTACGGGTATGACCAATACCCATATGATATGAGCAATGTCAACATGAATTTTTGGGTCATGGAAAGCACGGATGCCAGCACGGATGCCAGCACGGTGCCAGCACGGGTGCCAGCCAGCACGGGTGCCAGCCAGCACGGGTGCCAGCCAGCACGGGTGCCAGCCAGCTACTACAACAACAACAACAACAACAACTACTACTACTACTACTTCTACTAATATTAATAAAAATAATAATAATAATAATAATAATAATAATAGTCATAATAATAGTAATAATAATAATAATAATAAGATTGGAAGTCTTTTAGGACAGTATGAGCCAATGTTATAAAAAAGGGAGCACTGCGCCGTAAAAAACGGAGCACTGTAAGCATAAAGCACTACTACTACTAATACTACTACTAGTACTACTACAACTACTACTACTACTACTACTACTAATATACTACTACTACTACTATACTAATACTACTACTAATATTACTTATAATTATAATAATTATTCAGGTTGGAAGTCTTTTGGGACAGTATGAGCTTTCCCTTAAGAAAAAAGGGAGCACTGCGCCGTAAGCAAAGAGCTACAACTACAACAACTACTACTACTACTACTACTACTACTACTACTACTGCTGCTACTACTACTACTACTACTACTACTAATAATAATAATAATAATAGTAATAAAAATAATAATAATAATAATAATTCAAATTTGAAGTCTTTTGGGATAGTGTGAGCCACTGTTAAGAAAAAAGGGAGCACTGCGCCGTAAAAAACGGAGCACTGCGCAAAGATATTAATATTAATATTAATAATTAATTAAAATATCAATGCTTTGCGTCGACATCGCACTACTACTACTACTACTACTACTACTACTACTACTACTACTACTACTACTACTACTACTAATACTAATAATAATAAAAATAAAAATAATAATTCAGATTGGAAGTCTTTTGGACAGTGGGAGCAACTGTTAAGAAAAAAGGGAGCACTGCGCCGTAAAAACGGAGCACTGCGCCGTAAGCAAAACACTACTACTACTACTACTACTACTACTACTACTACTACTACTACTACTACTACTACTAATAATAATAATAATAATAATAATAATTCAGATTGGAAGTCTTTTGGGACATTGTGAGCCACTGTTAAGAAAAAAGGCAGCACTGCGCCGTAAAAACGCAAGAGCTACAACTACAACTACAACTACTACTACTACTACTACTACTACTACTACTACTACTACTAATAATAATAATAATAATAATAATAATAATAATAATTCAAATTTGAAGTCTTTTGGGACAGTGTGAGCC